>CAWUFW010034009.1:0-11585 GCA_963921515.1 Calotriton arnoldi
ATCACCTGTTTTTGGGAGACACACACAATGTATGTTATGTTTCTGCAGGCATCAATGGTTGACACACATGACAGTTGTGACTGTGCCTCTGGGTGCAGGCCTGTACATTGCATTGTCCTAAGTCGTCACAGTCAGGGGTTGATATTGGTGTGGCACATTGTCCTTCATTATTTGGGCATTTCTATGTATTTGTTGGGATGTGAACATGGTCTGCATTGGTTGTATTTGGTTGACAGCCGGCCCTCCTTCCCACCCAGCCAGTCAGTTATCCCACCATGGACTGTGCTTGCATTGCAGGGAGTGGAAGTTGTCTCTCAGGATGTCAGTCAGTGGTGTCCTGCTGTTTGTTGGTGCACAGTTGCCAGCAGGGCCTTGTGCTCCCCACAGCAGTAGCCAGTGTCAGCCATCTTGTGAGTCCTTCTCCACTTCCTGTGATGTGAGCATGGTTCAGGGTGGTGTTGATGGGACAGTTGTGGGGGTGACCAATATCAGTGACTACGACTCCCATCATGCTATTGCCTCCACCCCCCTTCCCAGCATGCCCATGCTTCCTTCCTTTGACTCTGCTTCCCTGTGGGGTGGGCTGGCTGTGCTGACAGGATGGCTGGGAGTGTTGTCCTGGCAGTTGTTTGGCTAACAGTCCCAAGAGTGTCCCTGTGCTTCACACAACATAACCCAGGGTGGTGGTTCTTTGTGGGATCTTGAGTTAGGATGTGAGGCATTGCATTCTACCAGGTGGGTTCTGTGGAGTTTGTGTTGAGGGGGTGTGAGGGGAGGTGCTTGTGACTATGGTCAGTGCTGCAAGTCCTCCTTCCCACCCAGCCAGCCAGATATCCCACCATGGAACGTGCTTGCATTGCAGGGAGTGGAAGTTGTCTCTCAGGATGTCAGTCAGTGGTGTCCTGCTGTTTGTTGGTGCACAGTTGCCAGCAGGGCCTTGTGCTCCCCACAGCAGTAGCCAGTGTCAGCCATCTTGTGAGTCCTTCTCCACTTCCTGTGATGTGAGCATGGTTCAGGGTGGTGTTGATGGGACAGTTGTGGGGGTGACCAATATCAGTGACTACGACTCCCATCATGCTATTGCCTCCACCCCCTTCCCAGCATGCCCATGCTTCCTTCCTTTTGACTCTGCTTCCCTGTGGGGTGGGCTGGCTGTGCTGACAGGATGGCTGGGAGTGTTGTCCTGGCAGTTGTTTGGCTAACAGTCCCAAGAGTGTCCCTGTGCTTCACACAACATAACCCAGGGTGGTGGTTCTTTGTGGGATCTTGAGTTAGGATGTGAGGCATTGCATTCTACCAGGTGGGTTCTGTGGAGTTTGTGTTGAGGGGGTGTGAGGGGAGGTGCTTGTGACTATGGTCAGTGCTGCAAGTCCTCCTTCCCACCCAGCCAGCCAGATATCCCACCATGGAACGTGCTTGCATTGCAGGGAGTGGAAGTTGTCTCTCAGGATGTCAGTCAGTGGTGTCCTGCTGTTTGTTGGTGCACAGTTGCCAGCAGGGCCTTGTGCTCCCCACAGCAGTAGCCAGTGTCAGCCATCTTGTGAGTCCTTCTCCACTTCCTGTGATGTGAGCATGGTTCAGGGTGGTGTTGATGGGACAGTTGTGGGGGTGACCAATATCAGTGACTACGACTCCCATCATGCTATTGCCTCCACCCCCTTCCCAGCATGCCCATGCTTCCTTCCTTTTGACTCTGCTTCCCTGTGGGGTGGGCTGGCTGTGCTGACAGGATGGCTGGGAGTGTTGTCCTGGCAGTTGTTTGGCTAACAGTCCCAAGAGTGTCCCTGTGCTTCACACAACATAACCCAGGGTGGTGGTTCTTTGTGGGATCTTGAGTTAGGATGTGAGGCATTGCATTCTACCAGGTGGGTTCTGTGGAGTTTGTGTTGAGGGGGGGGGGTGTGATGGGAGGTGCTTGTGACTATGGTCAGTGCTGCAAGTCCTCCTTCCCACCCAGCCAGCCGGATATCCCACCATGGAACGTGCTTGCATTGCAGGGAGTGGAAGTTGTCTCTCAGGATGTCAGTCAGTGGTGTCCTGCTGTTTGTTGGTGCACAGTTGCCAGCAGGGCCTTGTGCTCCCCACAGCAGTAGCCAGTGTCAGCCATCTTGTGAGTCCTTCTCCACTTCCTGTGATGTGAGCATGGTTCAGGGTGGTGTTGATGGGACAGTTGTGGGGGTGACCAATATCAGTGACTACGACTCCCATCATGCTATTGCCTCCACCCCCTTCCCAGCATGCCCATGCTTCCTTCCTTTTGACTCTGCTTCCCTGTGGGGTGGGCTGGCTGTGCTGACAGGATGGCTGGGAGTGTTGTCCTGGCAGTTGTTTGGCTAAAAGTCCCATGAGTGTCCCTGTGCTTCACACAACATGACCCAGGGTGGTAGTTCTTTGTGGGATCTTGTGTTAGGATGGGGGGCATTGCATTCTACCAGGTGGGTTCTGTGGAGTTTGTGTTGGGGGGGTGTGAGGGGAGGTGCTTGTGAATATGGTCAGTGCTGCAAGTCCTCCTTCCCACCCAGCCAGCCAGATATCCCACCATGGAACGTGCTTGCATTGCAGGGAGTGGAAGTTGTCTCTCAGGATGTGAGTCAGTGGTGTCCTGCTGTTTGTTGGTGCACAGTTGCCAGCAGGGCCTTGTGCTCCCCACAGCAGTAGCCAGTGTCAGCCATCTTGTGAGTCCTTCTCCACTCCCTGTGATGTGCGCATGGTTCATGGTGGTGTTGATGGGACAGTTGTGGGGGGGCAATATGTGTGACTGCGACTCCCATGATTCTATTGGCTACACTGACTTGGCGAGCATACACAGAATTCCTTCCTTTGAGTGGTCTTCACTGTGTGTTGGTGTTGTTGTGGTGGCTACATGTCTGGATGTGTTTGTTAGTTCTATTTGTGCCACTGCCTAGCTGTAGTTGTAGTCGTGTTTGTACATGTGATGGCACAGTTGGATGTGACTTTTTTGATGGCATGTGTTGTGTTTATCTGACTGACATACTCATTTTGGGATGATTCTGTTCTGGTTGCTGTGTAATTGCTATGAGTGCATGGTTTGACTCTCCCCTTGACAGTGATGTGTGTGTGTTTTGTGGCAGTATATTGTGTACATTTGTTGTGTACTCACCAGGCTCTGGGATGTCCTCTAGTCCATATAAGCTCACTGGCGGAAGGATGGCCCGCACCTTCTCCTCCCAGGGCCTGAGGTATATTGGCTTGGCAGGAGGGCCACTGCCGGTGTATTGGCTGTTGATGTAGTCTTTCTTGAGCAGGTCCCGTACCCTCCTGCGCACATCATACCACCTGTTCTGGATGTCGCTCTTTGTGCACCGACATGGTGATTGTGCGTTCACCCTGTTGATGATCCTCTCCCACATCTTGGTTTTCTGGGAGATGGGGGTCTGTTGGACCAGTGTGCCAAACAGCTGTGGCTCTACCCTGAGGATCTCGTCTACCATGACTTCCAATTCACAATCTAGGAACTTGGGATTCTTCTTGGGGGGCATGGTGATGGTGAGTGATGTGTGTGTTGGTGTGCAGGTGAGGGTGTGTGAGTGTGTGTTTTGCTGGGTGTATGTGAGGTAGGTGTTTGTTGGTGTGCTGATGGTGTGTGGCTTGTGTGAGGGATGAGCTGTGGGTGTGTGGTTGCTTTCTCTTGGGTGCTGGCAGTGGAATGGCATTTGCAAAGGATCATGGTTGTGATTTGTGTCCTTTATATGGGTGGAGTTGTGGGTGTGTCTTTGTTCTCTGTCCCCACCCCCCAGTATTTATTGGCTTAGTAATTGCTTGTTTGGCCTTTTTTTGTGTGATTTTTCCTTTGTACTGTCTGTGCATGTTGGAAACGTTCTTGTGACCGAGTCGGACCCTGCATTTGTCTCGTACGGTATTCTCCGTTTCGTTCACGCTGTGTTTGTGCAGTTTTCTATGCTGCGTACGCGTCGGTCGCGGTGTTTTGTGTTACTTCGGCTCGGTTTTGTATGCGTGTCGGTCGTACGGCTTGTCCTCCGTCCGACTCGGTCGTGGTTTTCGCGCCTTGCATCATACTTTGCGGTTTGGAGTTCGCGTGTACGTTTCGGTCGGATTTGTTCCGGGTGCGTGTCGGTCGGTTGGATTCGCTTGTTTTTCCGACCGGATTGCTGTTTTCCGTGCGGCTCGGTCGTTCGACTTGGGTTCGGTACGTGTCGGTCGGATTTTGCACGCATTGCATCGTACTTGGCGTGTCGGGCGCCACAGGTACGTGTCGGTCGGTATAATTTCCGGATCCGAGTCGGTCGGTGCTTTTTCCGGCCCGAATCGGAATCGACCCCTTAGTGTCTTTTGGAGCACGGGTACTGGACCTTTCTCAGCTCCTGGTCCCCCTCTCTTCCTTTTGTGATACATATGTAAAAGATTGGTCAGAGGTTTAGATGACAGATCCGTAGGAGAGTAAAGTGATTTGAAGTGATTATACGCTTGAGAAATTGAATCTTGTAAAAGTGTAAATCTGTTCCGGAAGCTGGATGGGAAATCGAAAAGTATCTGAACCCTGAGAAAAAGTCAAAATAGAATCCTGTTGAAACAACTGGTTGACCAAAATTAGTCCTTTAATTCTCCAAGCATGCCAGTAAAAAAATCTGATCTTAGCTGGAATAAAACAATTATTCCAAATAGTAGAATTAAGGAAGGAGTGTAAGTCAGTGGGCAGATGCAAAATGACAGAGGCAGATTAAGTTACACGTGTTCTTAAATATAGGAGTGGAGAATTTTTGAGGCTTTCGTGTGAAGGATAAGTATTCTTGAAATGAAAAATGAGATAGAAAAGCTTCTTCCAAATCAACCCATAGTGGAGTGTGTGATGGTGAGGACTCAATTCAATAAGCAGATTGTCTTAATAACAAGAATTTGTGATATTTAATAAAATCTGGAAAGTTTAGTCACCTTCGTTCTTGGTGAAGCTTTAAGTTAAGTAAAGGCATACAAGGTTTTTTTTTTGTTTGAAAGAGAGGAAGATAACATAGAATGCATTTTTGCATAGTATTTAAGGGGAATCTTTAATGGGATATTCGAGAGAGTAATAAGAATAATGGGAACCAGCATCATCTTGATAGTGTCAAGCCAACCCCACCAAGACAAGTAAAGAGGATACCATCTAGTAGTCAAGGAAGTTAGTCTTTGTATACATGCACCCATATTAACATAAATGTAAGAAGATAGGGACTGATTAAATTGAAGACTGAGATATTTAAGTTGTTTAGATTGCCATGTAAAATTAAACAAAGAGTAATCCTGCTTGAAAATGAATTTTTTAAGAGGTAAAACATTGCATTTATCAGTATTTAATTTGTATCCTGCAACAGATGTTTCAGAAACTTCTGAAGAAAAGGCGAGAAGAGGCGAATGAGGTTGGGACATAAATAATAAAATATCATCTGCATAAGCAGCTAATTTAACTTGCTGAAAATTACAAGTGAAACTATGAATATTTGTGTTTTGTCGGATCTTAGATAGAAAAGGTTCTAGTGCCAGGTTAAAAAGAAAGGCAGATAAAGGACATCCTTGACGAACCCCTCTGTAAAGGGAGAAATAGGAAGACGGTGTCCCGTTAACACTTATAGCTGCCTGGAGAGATGTATATAAAAGAGAGATGAGGGATATGATTCTTGGACCAAAACCAAACCAGGCAAGCGTATGAAACAGGAAAGACCAATTCACACGGTCAAAGGCCTCTTCTGCATCTAAGGCAATAGCTGCCATAGATTCAGACATATTTGATGACATGGAAATAATATCAAAAAATAAGCGAGTGCTATCTGAGAGATACCTCCCTTTGACAAATTCCAATTGCTCCTTTCCCAGAAGGTCGGAGAGAAATGTCTCTAACCTTAAAGCAAATGCTTTAGAGAAAATCTTATAGTCCAAATTACTTAAGAAATGGGCCTATTTTTTTTGCAATATTGAGGATCTTTCCCTTCCTTTGGAATTAGGCAAATAAGATCATATAAAAATGAGCCTGAGGAGGTGGTAGATTGAACAGAGGATTGGATAAGAGTATGACATTTAGGGAGAAGTAACATGGAGAAGTAAATATAGAATTCTGCTGTAAAGCCATTAGGGCCTGGAGCTTTATCTTTCTTGAGCGATAACAGTGCGAAATGAAGTTCAGATAGTGTAACATCTGCTTCCAGAGAGGAAATGTAAATCTGAGAAAAATCCGGGGTTTGAACAGAATATAAATAATGGAAAATGTCCTGATCTGACGGGAGTGGGATCTGGTACGTATAGGACATTATAACATTTCCAAAATTGAGCTAGAATATCAGAGTCCTTATGATGAGTGAGGCCATTATCATCAATAATTGAACCAATGAGTAATTTGTTTTGTTTAACTTTGGGGTAATTTGCCAGAGGTTTTCCAGATTTGTTTGGCCACCATAATCTTTAGCACTGGACTTTAGTAAATAAGATGCAGCATTGGCGGTAGAAACCTTATTAAACGTAAACTTGGCATTAATCAATTGCTGTAATGAGTGTTGTGAATGAAAGTGTAATAAGAATGTTCCAGGCTTTTAATTTCTCTAAGAATTTGTTTAGATTGAGTTTGAGAGAATCGCCTTTTCCTAGAGACAAAATTAATTATAAATTCTCTGGCTGAAGCCTTAAACACATCCCATGCAGTATTAAAATAGATACCCCCGTCTGCTTAAAAAGAAATTGTTCATGGGAAAAGGTAGTGAAAGTGTTATCTAATAGTAAGGAATTATTAAATCTCCATCTTTTAAGAGCGGCAGACAAGGGCATAACATCCATAACCATGGAAACTGGTGCATGGTCAGAGATAAGAATGGAGCCAATTTCAGCCAAATGTAAAGATTGAGTAAGGTGATGTGAAATGAAAACATTATCAATACGGGATTGTGTACAATGTACTTGTGAGAAATATGTATACTCTTGTAGAGTCAGGTTAAACAATCGCCACATGTCTGCGCCGTCGATGTAGTTCATGGGTGATTGCTTTTTGCAGTTTATTCAGGATATACGGGGACAATGAATGTCTATCAAGGAATGGGTCAGCGGGCAAATTACAATCCCCCACAAGAACCAAATTATCATCAGGATATTGCAAGAGCTTCTGAGTAATCAAAGATCAAAATTGACTGTGAGGAGAATTAGGGCCATAAACATTAAAAAGAACAATAGGAGTTTTGTCAATGCACAATTTAAGCAACAAACATCTTCCATCATCATCTTTTTCCTGAGATATCAACTGAACATTTAGAGATTTGTCAATGTAAAGACTTAAGGCAACACAATAAATGTAATCACTTTACCATGTCTTTACATTGATTCATTGATCCCTGCCTTAAGGAACTCTTACCCTACCAGCAGGGGGGGCTCTCTCTTTACATTACATTTAGAGATTTGTGGCATAAAATGAGAACTCCATGTTTTTCCTTGTCCCAGGTGAGAAGAAAACCTCACCAAACCATCCTTTACGTTAACTTCATAGATTCATTTCCAGAAAGGTGAGATTCTTGCAAAAAAGCCATTTGAGCAATAAGCTTAGACACATGCGTTAACACCCGTAGTCTTTTGATTGGAGAATTCAAACCTCTGACATTCCATGAAATCACTGTCAGAACCATTGAAGTAAAATAAAAAGAAAAGTATATTCAGACATGAAACCAAACCAGAGAAAAGGAAACCATATGCAAGAAAGAGAACCTCTGAGCATGAGAAAGAAAAGATGAAATGAGAGAACTAAACAAGAGGAGAAAAAGAAGAAAGAAACAAAAAGAAACAAAGAAAGAGAAGAAAAGAAAGAATGGACAGAGGAAAAGAAACAAAGTAAAAAAGACAAGGAATTAATCTGGCACTGAAACATATATAAGACACCAGATAAATGACAAAAAGGAAACAATACTTTGATGAGGGAATGGAGACCACATGCAAGACAACACATCCAATCTGGAGGGGGGATACACAATGCAGCAACAGCTGTAAAATATGTAGCAGGACAAAAAATCAACCACAACAAGGATACAACACCTGCAATAAAATAAAAATAGTTAAGAGAGTGACCCTGTAATAAGAATATTAATTGAAGATCACATTAACACACCATCTAAATACAGGTAAAAGAAGGAATATTAAGAACTGAGTGAGTAGGTAACATCCCAACAATATCTAAAACAGAGCATGTAAATATACTAATATCATATTACTGCAATGAACTGGTTGACACAGTAACTTCCACAGTCTCTGCTTTACAGGTTTCAAGAAAGGTCCTCAAACAAGATGGATCCTCGAATGTTGTTGTCTTATTTTTATACGGGACCTTAAACAGGCAAGGATGATAAAAACCAAAGCGAGCTCCAATAGAACGTAGTTCAGGTCTCATGCTCAAAATATCTCTCCGGCTGTCAGCTGTAGTTTTAGCATAGTCTTAGGAGAAGTAAATATTATGCCCCGACCAAGAAATATGTTTGAGTTGTTTAGTAGCAGAGATGACCTGCATTAATTCTGTGAATTCTAAAAAATACAGGATGAAACCTCTAGGTTTTTTAAAAGCTGCAGAGACCATAGAAAGGTGACCTAGCCTTTGTGCTCGCTGAATGTTGAGTAAAGGCCCCTCAGGCAAATTCAGAAGCTGAGGCAAAAAAGTTTTGAAAAAGGAAATCGGATTCGACCCCTCTGCCCCTTCAGGGAGACGGTAAATGCTTAGATTATACTGCCTGTTGTGGTTTTGGAGTTCTTCAACCTGTTTCTGTAAGGAAGTGACCTGCATTTGAAGGATATTCACCTTAGTACAGGTTGTGTTAAAATTGGTTATTTGCTGCAACGCATTCTTCCATAAGTGACCATCTGTCACTGAGAGTCCGTAGCCTGGTGTTATTCTCTTCCATAAATGGGCACAAAGCCCTAATTTAATCTAACAAATGGTCCGGTGAGACTGTAGGAGGCGTCTTTGTAGGAGATGGTGGATCTTTTTAGAGCCTCTTGGTCGTCGGTTTACCAGCAGTAGGATACGCAGACATGTCCGCCACGTTTGAAGAAGAGGCCCAAGCAGATGCTTTCTGTGAGAAGTTTCCATCCATTGCAGTGTGACATAGTAGTGCAGGCAGACGTTTGAAGGATTTACCTGAAGAGAGTCTGAGTTTTTTTTTAAAAGGCCGCAATTTGCTCACAGAGCTTCTGGTTGAAGTGGAAAAAATACAATGGTGCAAATAGACAGCCACAAGCAAGTACTAGGTCACAAAAAATAACACCCAGAGACCAAAAATTAGCAAGAAAGTAGATAGCCTGTATTTAGGAGCTTCGAATGCTGAGTAGTGAAAAGCCAATAACATAACACTACTTGTCTCTCCCAAATGTATATTGTTTCAAGGTCATCATATGTTGTTCTGAGGAGCCCATAAGTCATTTGGAGAGAAACAGGGCAGCAAACTGTCTCTTCACATTGCGCTCAACATTTAAAATGGGGGCCGCTTCTGAAAGGAAAGAAATGGGGCAATTTTATCCCACCAAATATGCCCTCCCAAATGTTGAAATGGGCATATGCAGCTGTCACTACATATTACCCATGCATGGCAAATCTCGGCATGTCCAAAGAAGCCGGGAAGCCGCCGTTGCACCGCTGCTTCCTGTGCCATCCCTCAGAGTCTCACAGAGATGCCTCCATCTGAATCGCGCGTAAAGCCACGTCCCCCCCACCAAAATGTGTACATGTCGTAAAGCGGATGGAAAAAAAATGGTGGACGAACTCCAGTTAGCCCATAAATGTATGACTTTTTTATTAGACAAATAAACCACTTAGCAAACATTTATACTGTGACGTCTTTTCACAACAAAAATGTAGGCAACAATTTGGTGTGAGTCTGCACTTTTATCTATCATGTTTCGAGGTCAAAGGGGCAAAATTGCACTTACTCTCTTTAATACAGCAGTAATGTGCCTATTTTCATTTTCTTTGACATATATCTCTAGCAGACCTATGGCACTTGGAGTAAGGTGAATGAGGCGGGTCTGGGGTACTGTGGCTGACGGATGATACTTGGTCATTTCATGAGGAAGCAATCTGTATGAAATCCACGCCCATTCAAGACGTATATTGCAAATTAAACCTGCTGGCTTGACATCACTGCATTAATGCTAAATGCAACTACTCTGTTTTTAGCAGTTCTGGCTTCCAATACAATAGAGAATTTGCATTTGTCTCTCTCTTTAAAAGAACTCGTCCATATAAGCTGCATTCTCATTGCACTTTAGCTTGCCTTTCAATTTTCTTTCTCTGATTATACAATCAATCAATCATTTTTATAAAGCACAGTTCATCACCCTGAGGGTATCCTGGCGCTGAAGTATCGCTTGTCTCAGTTGAAGAGCCAGGTCTTAAGCCCCTTTCTGAAATCCGCAAGGAAGGGTGATGTTCGAAGGAGGAGGGGTAGGTTGTTCCAGGCCTTGGCAGCTAGGTAGGAGAATGAATGACCTCCACAGTAGCTTCAGCGGATGTGGGGAGTGTGTGCGAGGGCCAGGGTGGCGGAGCGAAGCTGTCTTCCAGATTGGTGAATTCTCAGACGGTGGTTGATGTATGCTGGTACCCTGGTCATGTAGGGACTTGTAGGCGTGTTTCAGGAATATTGAACTGGCATCTCTTCTGAACGGGGAGCCAATGAAGTTTCCTTAGGCGGGGGTGATGTGGGTCCATTTGGGTAGGTTGGGGACGAGATGTACTACTGCGTTCTGTATGGTCTGGAGTCTCTTGAGGAATTGGGTGTTGATGCCTGTGTAGAGCGCGTTTCCATAGTCTAGTCGGCTGGTGACGAGGGCCTGGGTGATGGTATTTCTGGTTTTGATGGGAATCCATCTAAAGATTTTCTGGAGCATGCGAAGGGTGTGGAAGCAGGAGGAGGCAACTGCATTGCCTTTGCTCTTCATGGTGAGTTTTCTGTCAAGGATGACGCCAAGGATGCAGGGTGTCGTCTGTGTAGGATATGATGTTGAGTCCATGGGTTTTGACAATGTCGGCGAGGTGTGTCATGTAGCTGTTGAACAGGTTGTTTTTGCTAGGTGGTCAGTGAGTTGGTGGTTGATGGATGGCCTTCTCGAGAACTTTGGCTATGAATGGGAGCTGCGAGATGGCATTGAGGATGTCAGTCAATTCGACTCTGATTTTTTTGGTCCAGAGCTTGAAGAAACGGTGAAGGCAGGGGTGCGAGTGGGCTCCAGAGAAGATGTAGAACATGATAGCTGCCGTGGTCTGTGTGGTGAGAGGGGTCCAAGCAGTAATCGAGTGGTCCGTGTCAGTTGGATGGCGGAGGCTGTTGAGGTCGGTGGGTTGAGGGCCGAAGTTGTTGTAGATGGTGGCTATTTTGCTGTGGAAGAAGTTTGACATGGTGTTGCAGAGTTCCTGGGAAAGTCAGACCACGTTCTCGTTGGCAGTCGGGCAGGAGAATTCTCTGATGATTTTGAAGAGTTCCTTAGTGTGGTTGGCTCTTGTTTCGATGCGGTCTGTGAGGGAGTCTCGTTTTGTGTCTTTGATGCATTGGTGGTACTCGTTGAGGGCTACTTTGAAGGCGGTTCGGTCGGTGGAGTCTTTGATGGAGCGTGTTGGT
>CAWUFW010034010.1:0-11584 GCA_963921515.1 Calotriton arnoldi
TTCGTCCGCCATCGTAATGACCTCCTAAGTTTCCTTTTTAGACAAAAACAAGATTTTCTTTGACTGTGTTTACCCAATATAAAAAGTTCATATTTAATAGAAAAAGCATGTCTTTTGATTCAAGAGGGCTAAAACTATGGATTGACGTTTAGCCTTCTCCTGTGATCAAGTGTCCAGATTGAGAATGAGGGCAAGTTGTGCAGGATAATGTGGTTCTACCCTTGAAGAGGGTATCAGGAAGATTTGTATAAAAATAAATTGTCATGAATTAGTAAGAGCTGCTCTTTACAACACATAACCCATAATCTGGCATTATTCTGAAAACTGCCTATAATCAATTACCTATTATCAAAATAAAATGTAAACGTAAACGTACACATCAATTATTGCAACAAAAAAAAATAGAAATTAAAATGGGCTAGTTAAAAGTGTACTCACAAAAACCTCAAACTATGTTGTGTTTTACTCATCAGTGAAAGACTGCAAAACATTGAAAGTTGAATTAAAAAAGCATTTTTCAAGCACAACCACAATAGGCAAATTGCTAGTACTGCATATTTCAATTGGAAAAATCTAATAACCGTTAACTTGTTTACAAATGTAGGTAGCAGGTGTAATGATAAACATCAAAAAGGAGGAAAGACAAGAAAAGATAAGCAATATTTACAATCTTAAATTGTTTTACATTTATCTGCGTGGTGTTGTATAACATGAAATATAAATGTTTGCATGGAAAGAAAAAATGAAGCAGCTGATCATTTTGGAAAATGCTAATTTAAAACATTATTTATGAATCAAAGTTTTGAAAATATCAAATAAGTGTACACACTTCACACCTGACAGTAAAGTCAACTTATAAATGTACACTAATGTAATATAAATATTTCAAGGACAAATAACCGAGGACTGTAATTCTTGTAAGGAGTGTTAAATGGTATGTTAACTTTCCATGTAAGCTTTCAAGCTAAAAGTAACAGTATGGAGATTTGAACATTCTCCTATTGCAGGTAATAATCAAAACTCTTTGAAAACTGGAAGAGTTAAATAGGTATAAAGCAGTACTTGTACTAATGACAGGATACATCCTACACTCTGATGAGGATGAACTAGATGAAGTGCAAACAATGAAAAAAGTGAAAAGGAGGCTCTAAAATACAATTTTTGAATAATTGTCTTGTTCATTACATTGAAAAAATTATTTAGTATGTTTATGTCAACTCTTGTATAGTCTTACATGTGATTTGGGTAAAGTAATTGTTAAGGAAAATATTTATTGGCTGATATATATATAAATGTTTGTTGTTTAATTAAAAATAAAAACAAACCAAATTGAGCAATTTGTTGTAATAAGATGAACATGCAATGAAGATGTTCTTTTTCATTCCTTTTTTGTCATTTCAATATAGAATATTATTAAACAATTCCAAACAAAAGAAAATCTTCACATAAACACACATATACATAGTTTATTGGTTTGAGGAACTTAAAAATCAGAATAACTACCATAAAGTGTAATTTTTTAAAATAGGATGCTACATCAACTACCATTTCATGTTATTACTAATTGCAACTGTTATTAATATAGAATGCACTTAATTTATGTGTTGATGTTTGCAAAATGGTGGAAAAACCCATCACGTCTGTCACAATTCAAAAGGCTAATAATTTTGGTGGACTTTCTGGTATGAAACACAGTTCAGGTAAAAGAAAATAACCAATCTGAATATTTTCTACAAGTAAAATTGAGTATGTTGGTAAAAAATAAATGCTGTGATTTATCTTTGGGAAATGCACATCTTTTGCATGACATATACCCAAAGTCTTGCCACATCTGTTTCTGCTGGCTGCAGAACTCTGTATATGTTACACCTGCTACCAAGTGGTGATACGCAAATAAAGCGCCTATGCTCCTCCTTTCAACCTGATGAATTTGGTATACTCTAAATTGGCATATTTAACCTTACCTCTAAGCCCCTATTAGGTGGAACAAAGTGTACCCAGGGCCTGCTAGTTAAATGTCACTATTAGACTGCAGCACTCTGTGTGCCATCCACTAAACTGATGGTGTAAAACATGGCTTTGGGCCGACGTGTAGGTGAGTGGAATATTATTTATTATGGCTGGGGAGCCTTACTAAGTGATATTATCTTCATAACACAAAGATGGTCCTTGGATTCATACTAATACATCATTAGCTCAGTTCTAGTAAGTAGAGCGAAAAAGAGCAATCAGGCTTTCCTAGAGAAACATGTGTTTAGCATTTCAGAGTACCAACATGGACAAAAAGTAATTGACACGATTCGAGAGAAATCTGACACCAATTTATACAGACTGAGTGGAGTTTTATCTTAATTAAGACACCAAAATTAATGGAATAGCATACATGTAACCGGAGTTATAGATTTGTGAAGCAATATTAAATAAGTGCTGAAAAACACATAGACAATATAACATTGCAAAATTCACTAGAGGCAATCAATCACTTGCAGGTCAAGTTACTTGGAACCCTGATAGGGTTAAGATCATGCAGGCCACAGGACCAGGCCAAAACAGTCAGATTAATTTTGCCTAGCCCATGGAGTCTGGGAGCAGAGTTGTTCTGGCTCTTGCTTGGTGTTGAACGGGAGACGCGGGTGGTGATGATTTTACTGCTTATAAGAAGCTGCAACAAACAAAATGCAAATACACAACAGGCAAACAACTGCTGATGTCAGATGTTGGTTGCACTGTTTTCTCTGTAGATACAGCAGTGACTGTGGAGATTGGTTTCCGGATTTGTGAACAACAAGTCTTGGCAGCAGTAAGCACAATGAAAAGATTCACAAACTTCACTGGGTCTGGGGGATTAATATAGCAGCCTGAAACTTCAGGGCAGGTAAGACTACAACTCCCACAATGCACTGGGCTACCTGATTTGGACAATCCCTCGGATGGCCCAATGGCCAACAATTCTTTAGAGCCTGTGAGTGTTTCTACCTGCAGTTTTCAGAGGACTAGTGCCACTAGTCAAGGGAAGACTGAGGGTGTTTCTGGCTTCCACAAGGGTCCCCCTCTTCAGGAGTGTTGAGTTTTAGCCAAGGATGGGGGTCTTTCTATAAGTTCCAAGTCTGTCGCCTCAGGGACAAGGTATCCCTCTTTTGCTTTTGGCTGGTGGGCAAAGTCCTCTTGTCGTCGACATGAGTCTCCTCTTGGTCCTTTCTGAAATTAAGTTGTTCATATCTGAGGTTCTGGTGTGAGGGGGTCCCTGAAATCCTAGATGTAGGGGAGGTAGGGGTGTGGGAACTAGTAGCTAATGGACAGATAGTCCCTGCTGCTAGTTTGCCCCTGAAGTGACCACATATGGTGGTTAAGGTCACCTGTTCTACCCAGAAACAACTATTTATGGCCTCCTAAAGATGGCAGAATTCAATTTTAGGTGCACACACCAAGCTGCCCACACTAGAGGTGTGGCCAGCCTTCCTGGGGGTAAACACCTCTTGCATAGCTAATTTCCTGCCTTTCCCGGGTCCTAGTGCACCTGGTGGGCTGTTTCCTTCTTAGGGGGACAGCCCAGATGCATATCAGAGGAGGTGTACCCTTTGAAGCTCACCGCTCTGATGTGCCAACTCACTACCCACCTGGGAGATTGATGACAAGTACCACAGTTATGATTGAACCCTTCAGGGGGTTATACAGGACTCGTGCCCAGGGTTAGGTTAAATTGTGTTCTCGTGTGCCAGGGACACCATTGTCACAGCTGCCGGGATGGCACCTGGACTTCCCCTGTACATGTTCCATTTGCCCCAGATGCCCACTTCTGGGGACAGCCTCTATCTTAATTTACTGTTTTCTCTGCCACCATGCACCAGTCCATGTCTCTCTTTCAGTACCTGAGAGTCAGCCCAAGCTCTGCCCCCCACCATCAAGCTATGTTTTGCTTGGCTATCATCATGCCCAAGGTTTCCCAGGACTGGTCAGCACGTACCAGGTCAGTGGCCTCCCACACATTAAGGAGCCACCACTTAGCCGATAGTGACAGGGTCACACCAGAGACCTCACTCATACATGACACCACAGTTTCCCAATAGGATTGAATCTTTGGGCATTCCCAAATGATATGATAAATAGTACCTTTTTGCCCATACTGTCTGCAACACATTGCATCCGACCACTTACCCATTTTTACCAATGGGTTGCAGGACATGTAAACCATGTGGACTATTTTGAGTTGCATCAGTCAGAAACGTGTCCTAATGGCAAACTCCCTGAGTGAAGGTAGGGCCTCCGGCAAGTCCTCTTCCTGAATATTGATTACATTTGCTTCCCAGCATTCCCACAACAGCAAAAGTGTAACAGGGGAGTTATTAATATGCTTCTGATATGTGAGGGAGATCACTTTACTGGTGAGGTGTTCCAATAATCCAATAATCTATTTTCTAGTGGTGATGACTCCGGAAGGCGTCCCCATGGGGTAGCACCTCCTGCAAAGCATGGCAAATTTGTATGTATCGGAAGGTTTCAGTTGGAGCCAAGTTATAAGCCTTCGGTAAATCGTCAAAGGGACTTACCTTTGCGCCGGAACAAAGATCCCCCACTGTAGAGATCCCAATTAGATCCCATTTGTCAAACGGCTGTCTCATCGCCATCATTCCCTAATGTTCGGAGTCCCACAATAGTGTAGCTTGCGTGATCCTCTTCCCCCATCCTAGCTTGTGTTGTGTTGTATGCCAGAGACGGCCCGTCAGTGCCATCGGCCCCTCCAGGTGGAGACGGCATGGGACTGTATAGAGTACTCACCGGTAGCCTCCCAGCTGGAGAACCAAGCGGTCCATATGATAGGCTGGCTCATCTCTGAGCTGATGAACTCACTGGTTGATAGTTGTCAATTGTGCCCCTCTATAGTAAAATTGGAGATCAGACAAATCTATTCCTCCATCGTACCAACTCCAAGTCAACTTCACTAGGGCGATGCGTGGGGAGTCACTGTCCCACAGCACAGCCCTCATCTCGTACTCTATTGCCTTGAAATAGGTATCAGGCACCAGGAAAGGACTGTTTTGTATCACAAAGAGAAAGAGAGGTAGCGCCATCATTTTGAACAGTGCCGCTCTCCACAGTAGGGAAAGCGAGAGTCACCTCCAGTGATGGACCTCGCATTTGAGCCGGATGTGGATCAGAGGGCCTTGTAGGTTTCTGGTCGCAAATACATTGGGGTTTGTGGTGATTAAGATGCCCAGCTATCTGAACCCTTCTGCTACTGTCAGCACCCGACAACCTGGCGGGAGGTACAGCGCAGGCCCATGGAGGACAAACATTACTGATTTAGACCAGTTCATCATATATCCAGAGTAATTACCAAAAAGAGAGAAGATATTTAGTAGCCTGGCAATTGAGGACTTCTGAGCAGCCAGGTAGAGGGGAATATTGTCAGCATACAATTTAATTATGTCCTCCTAGTCCTCTGTACACTGTAAGCCACAAATCAACGGGTCTCCTCTAACCCATGCCGCCAACAGTTCAATAATTAAGGCAAATATAAGGGAATACAGGGGGCAACCCTCCCGGGTCCCTCCCTGGTGGGGAAAGACTTGAGATACCATGCCATTTACCTCCACCTGCACCAAAGGTTCAGCATAGAGCAGTCGCAGCCAGGACAAAAGGCCAGGGCCAAAGCCCATGTGCTTTTGAGGTACAACCACTCCATTGTATCAAAGGTCATGTGTGCATCCAGAGACAGGTTCGCCGCATCTTCACGGTCTGTGTATGTGTCTCAGGACCCCGTGGAGCTTTCACAGGTTATGAGCCATACTGCGATCTGTCATGAACACCGATTTGTTTGGGCTCTTGGACGATGACTGTTCTTGGGTGCTCTCCTTCGTCTCAGGCCCTCTGGAGAGCGCAAATTTGTCCAACTTGGTCTGGTGGGAGTCCCGCACATTCTTTCTGCCTGTCATACTGTTGGTGGAGATGGGATGGCACTAGTGTGGGGTCTAGGGGACACCAGGATACTCGCCGCCACCTGTACGTGAAAGCATAGTAACGCTACAGCGGTTGCAGTCTCTCTGTCAGAGGGCCAGCCACCGGAATGTATCTCAGCTTATCTTCCCCGGCACCCAGATAAGGCCTTGTGGTGTTGATAGCTAGCAGAGGACTCTAGCGGCCCATTGACCCCTAATACAGCGCCGGCTCTGCAGGCACAATGCCCTGGGCCCGCACCACGTCAGCCAAGAGCCCCCAACCGGACCACCCTGACTACTAGGCTGAGGAGAGCTACCTTAGGGGTGTCTTACATATAATAAAGCCAATGTAGGTGACCGTGCTACACATGGTGAGGGCACAGTCGAGTTTGAGCAGTTTGTACTACTTCTGCAGTCTGCAATAGCAGGCCTGCTGTCAGTAATTTGTGTAGGTCACCCACAGTGCTGTAGCCCTGGAGACTCCTTTAACGGCAATGCCCTGCATACCTCTGGATACCTCTGGTACAAAATACTATGGACATATAAGGTGGTAAAACGTTTGCCAATTTGGAATTAAATAAAAAAAGTCAAACATACCAGTTTTAAGAGAGAGCACAGGCACTGGGGTCGATTCATGAGACTCCTGTGCACTATCAGAGTCATAACCATCAGCATTTGGAGCAATACAGGAGGGTGACCCTACAAAAAGAGGCACCTCCCTTCACTACCATTAAAGCCTGGGTGCGGCAGTTTCAATATTGCAATTCGACCTATCAAAGTAACCCCTTTTCACCAATCGGAACTGTCTTTTTAAATATTAACATGACACACCTGTGTAGGCTTTTGTGTATTGTATTTAAAAGTAGGAGTTTTCAAAATGTATTGGCAGATGTTCTAAAAGTGCAGAAAATATAATGCAGCAATACAAGTTGTGCTGTGATAAGAGAATGGGAAAGAGCAGAACAGTGCCACATTACAAATATATGGCATGTTTTAGCTATCTACCTCTGCTGGTGTACTTCTGGCAGGCAGCCTTGTGCACAATGCAAGGTTGCATGTATTATGGGCAGTTATTGTTTTTCTGCAGGAAGGCATACCTCCCTGCACAAAAACAATACTTAGAGGCATATTCCTATTAATATGTGTGCTGCAGAAAAAGCACAATAGGAAAGTGGAAGTAACAAAGTGAAATAAAGCTATTTCTCCCTGTTATTCCTCTGTCAGCTAGGTGCACGATTTTAGCATTAAATGAGGTTTACTACCTTCAGTAAATCATGATTGTTTTAAAATACAAGGGTAGGTGTATGGGAAATGCTCATGGTCCACCCATGTAACATCAACCTGACACAGGGGCCGATTCCGATCTCGGTCGGAGGCGCACCCAATACTATTCGGTCGGGAAAAAGCCATGCGAGCCAGTTTCCCGACCGATCCGTACAGTACACCGAGCGAGCAAGTACGATGCGCACAACAGCAAAAATCCCGGCCGAGCCGTACTCACCCAAACCAGGTCCTGTTCTCCGACCGAGGCGAATCCGGAAACGCCGAATCGAGTCGCACGGAAGGGAAAATGCAGCCCCGTCCGGCCGGACAAGTACGATGCGCTTTCCGTACGCGCCGAACCCGTCGCTACGCACGGCACGTCAAAGCATCCGGGAGAGGCGCACATAAGCTCCGAATCGCGCCACAACACGATCCACGGCTACGAGACGAACACAGCACCGACGAGGACGACGCGAAGCGGCGAGGACGAAGCGAAGCGACGAGGACGAAGCCAAGCGACGAGGACGACGCGAAGCAACGAGAAGGACGAACGACACGAACCAACCATGAATCCCTTCGTCCCGATCATACCAATATTCTACATCTACTACCGGAACAGGCACGGACGCGTACGGCGCAGAAGGTAAGTCAGACACCAACCACAAAACACATACAACACGTACACGACACATCACACACATACACTGGGAATCTGAATATACTTACACCAGCAACAGCAGCACCATAGGGGCGGGATGCCCATCACCAATGCCACATATGCACACAGGGGCCTGAATGCGCGCCACAACCCCAACCCAGGGGGGGCTGGATGCCTACCACTACTACCACCCTGACCCAGGGGGGGCAGGATGCCTACCACTACTACCACCCTTAGCCAGGGGGGCAGGATGCCCACCACTACTACCACCCTTAGCCAGGGGGGGCTGGATGCCTACCACCACCCTTAGCCAGGGGGGCTGGATGCCTACCACTACTACCACCCCCACCCAGGGGGCAGGATGCCTACCACTACTACCACCCTCACCCAGGGGGGCAGGATGCCCACCACTACTACCACCCTTAGCCAGGGGGGCTGGATGCCTACCACTACTACCACCCTCAACCAGGGGGCAGGATGCCTACCACTACTACCACCCTCACCCAGGGGGGCAGGATGCCCACCACTACTACCACCCTTAGCCAGGGGGGCAGGATGCCCACCACTACTACCACCCTTAGCCAGGGGGCAGGATGCCTACCACTACTACCACCCTCACCCAGGGGGGCAGGATGCCCACCACTACTACCACCCTTAGCCAGGGGGCAGGATGCCCACCACTACTACCACCCTTAGCCAGGGGGCTGGATGCCCACCACTACTACCACCCTTAGCCAGGGGGCTGGATGCCTACCACTACTACCACCCTCACCCAGGGGGCAGGATGCCCACCACTACTACCACCCTTAGCCAGGGGGCAGGATGCCCACCACTACTACCACCCTTAGCCAGGGGCTGGATGCCCACCACTACTACCACCCTTAGCCAGGGGGGCTGGATGCCTACCACTACTACCACCCTCAACCAGGGGGCAGGATGCCTACCACTACTACCACCCTTAGCCAGGGGGCAGGATGCCCACCACTACTACCACCCTTAGCCAGGGGGGCTGGATGCCTACCACCACCCTTAGCCAGGGGGGCTGGATGCCTACCACTACTACCACCCTCAACCAGGGGGGCAGGATGCCTACCACTACTACCACCCTCACCCAGGGGGGCAGGATGCCCACCACTACTACCACCCTTAGCCAGGGGGTGCCAGATGCCCACCACTACCACCCTTAGCCAGGGGGCAGGATGCCCACCACTACTACCACCCTTAGCCAGGGGGGCTGGATGCCTACCACCACCCTTAGCCAGGGGGGCTGGATGCCTACCACTACTACCACCCTCAACCAGGGGGCAGGATGCCTACCACTACTACCACCCTTAGCCAGGGGGCAGGATGCCCACCACTACTACCACCCTTAGCCAGGGGGCTGGATGCCTACCACCACCCTTAGCCAGGGGGCTGGATGCCTACCACTACTACCACCCTCAACCAGGGGGGCAGGATGCCTACCACTACTACCACCCTCACCCAGGGGGGCAGGATGCCCACCACTACTACCACCCTTAGCCAGGGGGTGCCAGATGCCCACCACTACCACCCTTAGCCAGGGGGCAGGATGCCCACCACTACTACCACCCTTAGCCAGGGGGGCTGGATGCCTACCACCACCCTTAGCCAGGGGGGCTGGATGCCTACCACTACTACCACCCTCAACCAGGGGGGCTGGATGCCTACCACTACTACCACCCTCACCCAGGGGGCAGGATGCCCACCACTACTACCACCCTTAGCCAGGGGGCAGGATGCCTACCACTACTACCACCCTCACCCAGGGGGGCAGGATGCCCACCACTACTACCACCCTTAGCCAGGGGGCTGGATGCCTACCACTACTACCACCCTCAACCAGGGGGGCAGGATGCCTACCACTACTACCACCCTTAGCCAGGGGGCAGGATGCCCACCACTACTACCACCCTTAGCCAGGGGGGCTGGATGCCTACCACCACCCTTAGCCAGGGGGGCAGGATGCCCACCACTACTACCACCCTTAGCCAGGGGGGCTGGATGCCTACCACCACCCTTAGCCAGGGGGGCTGGATGCCTACCACTACTACCACCCTCAACCAGGGGGGCAGGATGCCTACCACTACTACCACCCTCACCCAGGGGGGCAGGATGCCCACCACTACTACCACCCTTAGCCAGGGGGTGCCAGATGCCCACCACTACTACCACCCTTAGCCAGGGGGCAGGATGCCCACCACTACTACCACCCTTAGCCAGGGGGGCTGGATGCCTACCACCACCCTTAGCCAGGGGGGCTGGATGCCTACCACTACTACCACCCCCACTCATAGGATGGACAATGCATGACACAACAAGCACACCACAACCTAGGGAATGCAAGATTAAGACATCCCCCACCACCATGACAAGCGTGTGAGCAGGCTGTGTCAAATGCCTACAACACCGAACATGACATTGAACATACAATGTGACCCCTAGCACATGTGCCACACATATATGTGTGTGGCACCCACAATGCTAAGCAGCCCATGACCATTGTGGCAATGGGGCCTAAACCCCCATCATCACAGTGACCAAAAGGCAAGTGTGGGGTCCATAGCTGAAGCACATTTTGACCATTGTGGCAATGGGGCCTAAACCCCCATCATCACAGTGACCAAAAGGTAAGTGTGGGGTCCATAGCTGAAGCACAGTTTGACCATTGTGGCAATGGGGTCTAAACCCCCATCATCACAGTGACCAAAAGGCAAGTGTGGGGTCCATAGCTGAAGCACATTTTGAACATTGTGGCAATGGGGTCTACACCCTCATCATCACAGTGACCAAAAGGTAATTGTTGACAAAGAAAGAGCTGCAACTGCCAAACTGCATGGATCATTCCTGGTCACAGAACCAAAAACTCATCTGTGGCAAAGTAGTGTATGTGTCCCATTGCAACATAAATTGGGGGAGCCAAATACTGCAGTGCAAATGAAACATTCCTTTGGCCATGTGCAGACAAACAACACCCATGGTGGCAGAGACCGTCAACAGTCATCAATGACACAATGACAGAAGTGACCATCAGAATGCAGAACCACATATTTGCACCAATGGGCACACAAATGCAGATACCCTGTGGAGACAGCAGATGTGAGGTGAACAGATACCATACCATGGCAGCAATGGGACACACAAACCATGATCACTGTGCTGACCGATGACCTAGGAGTCCCAGGGACAGCAGGGGAAACACACCAAACAACATACAGCCAATGGCACACCCAAGATATGCCAATGCAGTGGTGCAGATGCACAAACACAAACAGGCAGACCAACACTGTCATCATACACAGCAGGTGAGGGTGGGGGTGCCAGTGTCCCCAGGCAACAACACAACACATGAGGAGAGCTGAATACCAATCATACAGATGTGCATACACTGCCACACTAAGGTAACTCATGGATCCAAATCCCCTATGTGGGCAAGCAGGCATTGACAGGTGAGAGGGAGCACAAAACACACATGTCACACAGGCACGTAGGAACAACAACTGACACAGCAAGTCACAGACACACCACAGCACCACCCCAGGGCCCCCACAATGTGGTGACCCTGGGCTGAATAAAAATACCACTGTGATGACAAAGCTAAATGTCGTTCACACTGTGAACCACAGTCAGGTGTCCTGAGCAACTAACTACCATCACACCTACACAAGCACAAATCAATCAGCATGGCCAGTAAGCCAAGGCCAACATG
>CAWUFW010034011.1:0-11583 GCA_963921515.1 Calotriton arnoldi
CTGCAAGGCAGAGTAGAGAGACTTGGCCAGTGCTGCTTCCCAGCCCTCTCGGCGAGTGACTCACCAGAGGTAAGTAGCTTTTTCATCTGATAGAGACTTCTAGCCACAGATTCCTTACCTTAGAATTCATACTAAAGCAAAACCTCCCCAGAGATGGGTCTGCGAACTGGTTCAGAACAAAAGTCCTAAAGGTCCAAACAGGCAAAGGGTCATGACGGATCTGACTCTCAAGGCAGTATTATTTGGTGAACATGTGCAAGAATGCCCACGTAGCAGCCTGACAGATGTCCAGGAAGCAGTGGTCTTAGCTTTGAGTCTGGTTGAATGAGCCTGCAAGCCCACAGGAGTTGCTTCTTGGTCAATGCGTAGCAGATCTTACTGCAGAGTACAAACCATCTGGAAATGGTCTGTTTCTGCACTGCTTTCTCCTTCTTTGCTCCAGTGAATCCATGAAAGAGCTGATTGTCCACCCGGTATTCTTTGGTGTGATGGATGTAAAACGGCAATGCTCTTTTCAGGTCCAAGCAGTGGAATCCCTCCTCCTCCTTGGAGGGGTCAAGTGGAGCAAAAAGGTAGGCAGCGTGATGCTTTGGTCGACGTGGAAAGGTGTCACCACCTTTGGCAAAAGGAGACATGGTTGCAGAGAACCAGTTTGTCTGAGAAAAAGTTGGTGTATGGAGGTAGTTAAAAACACCTGCAGCTCACTGACCTTCCTGGCTGATTTGATGGTCATCAAGAAGACTGCCATGATTGTTGGAAGTCTTAGGGGGCAACTGGGGGCGCTAGGTGGCGCACGAGCAAGATGGCTGCACTGCAGTGAGGCTCTTGCAGCTCGGCAACTAAATCCGAACTTTTATCCTGCCCAGACGATACAAAACGGCTATCTAAAGGAAGCGACAAAGAGGGATGTGCCTGGCCTCCTAACTGAACGTTTTACTGTGACGGAAGGTGCCTGGCGTCACTGGGAAAACGATTGAAAGAGAGGGCCCGGATTGGGCTGTATACCGCTGGTGCGGGATACGGCGGTGGACGCTACGCAACTCCAGCGGCGCACACGTGGAGGCAGGGCCGCACTGACGGCTTCACAAGGGCTACGGCGTGTGTGACTATCCCGACGGTGGGAGCTGACTGGACACCCTCTTGGGAATATCTGCTTACGCTGCTGGTGAAGGCAGGCGGACGAAAGTGCGGCTTGGGCGTCTCAACTGGTCGCCACGAACGCTGGCGAAGCTGCGGTGGCAAGTGCGCGCTGTGACGACCTCCTGAGCGACATGTCGTTATTGACCAAAGCAAGCAGTATTGTGCTGGGGGCAGAGGAAAGGCCGGTGCGGCCAGCTGAGCGGGGCGTTAGTGTAGCTGGACTGTCACCACACACGCTAATTGATATACTGAACCCGATTCTCAGCCCCGGAGAAGCCTGCCGTGGGAAGATAGCTGGAGAGGTACTGAGAGCCACATAACGGCACATAAGTGGAGACGGACACTTCAGGGCTATTGTACTACAGATCTGTATATATCCTGCCCTGCACAAACTGCGATTGTACCGAAGGCGTAAGCACCATAGAGAGAGGACAAGGGATATTAATAAAGTACAACATTTATTTAAGTGTGAGGACAGGTTGCTGGGCCCATCTACACGCGCTGCTAGGGAACCTTTTCATTTAACGGAATGGCAGCATGGCAGTGGCTAATTGACGATTAGAGGTTCATCTGAGACACCGCCGATGGGGCCTGTGTACTGTTTTTAATCAAGCTTGTCTACGCAGAGTGATTGAAGCAGAGAGTCACGTGCCCTTCATAGGGCGAAACGCACTTTAGATCTTCAACCTATATTGAGCTGTGTAGACGCAAGCAGCCACTGTTTCTATTATGGGGAAGACAGACGGGAAGCAATCGGTTACCCTTCGGCTAAGAAAACGACCCGCTCGCAACAAGATGAGCCTCAACATGCAGGTATGGAACACTCACAAGAAGCGACGCATGCCCTAGAGGACGAAGTTAAAGGACTTCTACTTGCTATGCAGCATAGCCTCACTTCTATCGAGAGCAAAATGGATTCAATGACGACCCGCATGGATTCTATAGTACACAAACTGGACAAAAACGACGAGCGCATTAAGGAAACAGAGCGGCGAATCTCTGATGCTGAAGATACAACGTCAAAATGCAGAAACAGATTACAAAGATGGACAAGATCCTTAAAGTCATCGCCGCTAAGAATGAAGATTTAGAAACACACAGTAGACAACAACGTACGCGTTATTGGTATACCGGAAAGTACGAATACAGGACGGATGGAAGAATTCATTGAGCGCCTCCTGCGAAGCACTTGGGGCTGATTCCTTCTCCTCGCAGATGGTAGTGGAAAGAGCACATCGCTCACTGGGCCCCAGACCGCCCCCGGGAAGTCCACCTCGCCCGATCATCGCAAGGCTGCTTAATTATCGAGATCGCGATGTGTCCCTGAGAATGGCTCGAGAAAAAAGACATCTTCTGTTTGAAGGTAACAAGTTCACAATATACCCTGACTTCACAGCCACTGTACAAGAAGCGAGGCGAAAGTTTATCCCGGCTAAACGCAAATTACGCCAGGCGCAAATAGACTATGCACTAATGTACCCAGTGCGCCGCCACGAGTCACATGCAAAGGCAAACAGTATTTTTTCACCAACGTACAGCAAGTGGACGATTTCTTGAAACCGATCAAATGTCAGGATTCGCCTGACTGCACAGGAGCGTCCATCGAGTCCATTGTCTCCAACATCGGAATAAACATGAGAACTTGATGATCTGGCATAATTCCTGGTGACCGGCGCCCTCCTACGATTCGAAGGCTTCATACTCCTGTGGTTGAACTACTGTGGGAAAAAAGTTGGAGGTAGAGCGTCAAGACGAGATAGCGAAGAGACACAACAAACAGATAAATGAACCGCTGGGACAGAGTAACAAACTGTACTGGGCACCCCTTCCCCTCCCCTTTACTAGACACTCCTCACTTGGAGGGGAAGGGAGGAATCTTGTGAGCCCCTGGTGTACCCCCAAGGGTGATCCCCTACTGTGGGTAACAATGCATTGTAATTTTGTAGTTTGGGAAGGTTGAGGGTGGGAATGGAAATACCGGCATGTTTGGGATGCTGATATGGGGGATGGGAAATTTTGCTTGGAACTGAGATAAGGCAAAATATGAAATTCATAGACTTGTTAACGTATGCACAAGAAAAAATCAGTAGAAGTAGGTCTTGTAATTCCATTATATTTTGGCTATTGATGTTTACATGGCTCAAGTTACTGTTGAGCGGAAGATACAGCTATTAACGTGGAATGTCAGGGGATTGGGGATCCACGCAAACGTAGACAGGTACTAGCATATCTAGATTGGCATCATGTTCAAATTCAGGAAACTCATCTGGACCTCCGGCACGCTCCCTCTTTCGCTTGTAAGTGGGCAGAGCATAGTGTATTCTCCTCATATTCCAGAGGGACAGCGATTCTGATTAAAGAAATACTCCATATACTCCGTGTGGCATGATGCATGATCACATAGGGAGGTACTGTATTATGTGGGGCAGATTGGGCTCTGACTCAGCCACATTGGTGAGCTGTTACGGACCTAATGTAGATGACCCAGACTTCTGTGCTACGTTATGGGGGAAAATTCTTGAGATAGGGTCCACACATATAATTTGGGAGGGATTTCAATACAGCACTGAATCCAACAAATGACAGGTTCAATCCACTCCCGCACCATTATACTTGAACGTATAAATTAATACAAGACATAATTGCTGACAATGGTCTTCTGGACGCATGGCGGCATTTACACCCTGAGAAGAAGGAAGGTACACACTACTCAGCACTGCACTCGACGTAGGCTAGGCTAGACTATTGGGTGGTAACTAGGGGTATGGGCCATGTATTGATACAGTAGAACACTTAGCAAGGACGTACTGACCTTTCACCGGTCCGACTGACATTATCCTCTTTGGCGCCTAATATGATAACTAGAAGCTGGAGACTTATGCCGCTTACATTGTTAGACACAGTGTTCCAGACAGATCTAGGACAGGAGATTACAGATTTTTTCAGCGAAATGTAGGTTCAGTTGCACGTACTGAGACAGTATGGAAGGCCTTCAAGGTCACAATACGCAGGTTCTGCATTGCTAAAAGTTCTGGTGTCCTTTGAGACATACGGCGAACCCTGCAGAAATTGGAAACTGAATTGAAGGGATTAGAAAGAGAAATGAGTGCTGGCACGAACGGAACACTTCAAAAGGAATTCAGACACAAACTCTCGGAATACAAAGATACAGCAGATAGAGAGGTCCGCTTCAGGGGTAAATATTTTGTGGCACGCAGATATGGAGAGGGGAGCGGCCGGGTAAAGCACTGGCGGAGGAAATTCGCAAACCCCGCTTCTCTAGCTATGTGTTGGAAATCTCGGATAATGAAGGCACGAGACACAGATAATATAGACATACTCAAAACGTTCACTGCACACTATGCCACATTATATAGTACTAACCGACAGCAACCACTTGATCTGGCCAATTACTTGGATGACGTGGCACTAGGCTCGGTAAGGAATCTGCGGCTAGATAGTGTCTACCAGATAAGGCATTACCAGAGGTAAGTAATAATAATAACTTTATTCGGTTATTACAACCATCAAAGCATCAACCAACAGCCCAAACATTAAAATAATAACACACACAGATATATACAATAGTAGCAGCAAAAATGTCCATGTTTAAAGTGCACAATGCTTCAGAATTAAACAATAATAGCAGCAATATATGATATATCTACTCTCAACGGTGAAAGACCCTGGATGTAAAGGACGGATGGTTTAAAACTATATATAAAACTAGGCTACTAACAGTACCATAAAATCACACCAAATAAAACAATACAAGGTAAAACAGTTCGTTAATATAAGTAAACGATAAAATGCAATTCATGATCTTTACACTGGTCAAATTTTTTTAAATTGCATTGCGCTGGTACCAAACTGCCTCTAAAATTTACTAACAGCCACAACAATTCTAGGGGAGAGAGGTCAGTTTTAAAACTCTAGTGCCAGTTTGGTATTGTGCAATCCTGTGCGTTCAGCGGCTAAATTGGGAATAATCCACCTCCTCACGAGCGAGGAATAACTGACAGAAAAATAGCAAATGTGATTCATTTTCGTCAGACTGATTACACATTAGGCAGGTCAGTACTGGCTGTGCTTGGTTCCATTTGTGGGTAAATGATCTTATAGGTAGTGTCCCCAAACGAAACCGTATAAAGAGACTTTTAGGGAACGCAGAAGGTATAGAATCCATGTAATCCTCTATAGTGGAGTAGATTTAAAATCAAGAAATTTATTAGTCAAAGATCCCACAGAACTTTTTCTTAATATACATTCATTAATAAAGTTCCAATAGGTAGTTTTGAGAAGGTGTATATCAATTTTCTTTAATTTAGTAGGATCAGCCCAAAATCTGTTTAGGCCTAACTTTCCCAACCACAGGATACGTGTTTAATCCATGGAAGTGATTCACCTGGTATATTTAAAACTTCACACAGGGAATCCCTATAATCAGCAAGCTCCGGGTACACCAGAGATGAACCCAATAAGTCAATACTTTCAGGGCCACTAGATCTGTTACTCTTTTAATCCCAATTCTAAATACAGTGGAATATAAAAATATGGGGAAGGCATAACATTTTCCTAACAAACCTATTTTCTGACAGAAAAGAAGCTGGACATCAACATGACCCCAGACTTCAGCCCCGTAAGGGGCAGCCCCTTGCGCCTTATACGGTAAATGTCCATGACGGGGGATACTACATGAGATACCGTCCTTTTTGCATTCTCAAAATAGCATTAGACCTGTGCTCAATAAGGAGTTTACTTTTCATATCTGATCTAGCCATTTTAAAACTATCCATAAATCGTACCTCTAAGTAGTCAAAGTTATCAACCCTCTCGAGGACGTCTTTGCCAACTCGGATAGTCGTTTACCTTTCTTGGTCCCCTTGCCTAAAATCATGAATTTTGTTTTGTTAACATTTAGCGTCGAGTCCCCTCTCATTGCAAAAGCCTAGAAATTTATTAACCAGGGTCTGAGACCCTTGGGAGACTTTGAAATGAGTAGGGAGTCGTCCGCGAAAGATGGATTGGAGTACCTTCCTGTTATTTAGCATTGGAAGTCATTTGCACAATTTTCCAAAACCTTGACCACATCGTTTAAATAAAGAGAAAACAAAGTGGGCGAGCACACAGCCTGCCTGACACCCCGTTCAATTGGAATACGATTAGTCAGTTCTCCACTTGTTCCCAACGTACTTGGGCATAATTATTCTCATGTAATTTACTCAATAGATGTACCAAGATTACTAGGAACACCTATATTAAAAGAACCTGCCACAAGTTGGAACGGGGGATAAGATCAAAAGCAGCTCTAAGGTCAATACATGCTACGTACAACATGCCCTTACGTAAAAGCACAGTTTTCCAATACAATAGTATAAATCTAAAAATCTGATCTATGGTGCTAATTTTAGTTCTGAAGCCTGCTTGAAAATGAGAAAGTATTTGTTTTTCTTCCATCCATTCTGTTAGTTTGTTCAGAATTTGGCACTCAAAGCTTTTTGAGCATTGTCTAACAGGCTAATTGGCCTGTAATTAGCTGGGTTGTTAGCATCACCCTTTAAAAAATAGTTATAATCTCGGCCCCCCTCCATGAGATCAGGGGTTGCCTCCCGGCCGGGCCAGCATTCGATAAAGGTTAAAATAAAGTTGACCAGATAAGTGGCTCTGACTTAAAAAGGTCACCTGGAATTTTATCAGGCCCCGGTGCTTTGGCTAGTTTAAGCGACTGTATTGCACTATTTGTCTCTTCAAGACTGAACTTAACAGGACAGATATACAGCTCTTGCACTGTGGATGGCAAAGTAGCATCCTCTACTATATTAGTCACACTATCAATGTCATCTGGCTTCCTTAGCGAGTAAAGTGATGAGAAATTTTCGGGTGATATATTAAAACTCGGGTACTTAGCTCTTTCAAGGTGGTTTTGTGCTACTAATTTCCAGAATGATCTACTGTCCTTGATTTTGCTGGCTATAAGTAGGTCCTGCCAAAACTTGTCTTCCCAGATCTCTTCTAGCCTGTCTAAGTTGGGATTTGTAGATGCCTCTGGCAATGCGACTTCACCTCTATCACCCTCAGCAATAGCAGACTTTAATGAACTCCTTAGCTACTTTGCAAGCGGAGTCAAACCAGACATGATACCTAGAATGTACCGTATTCGTAATAGTCACCTCTTTATAAAATATCTTTTGAAGGCCATCAAACAACTGAGTGTGGACTGATAAAATAGGTATTCTTGCTGGATCTATCCCTCATATTGGTCAAAAGAGGTAACGAACTGTTTGTAAAGTTTTGAATAAACCTCTGGATTTGCCATAACTTTAGGCCATTTCACGGCTCGACGATTATTGGTTACTACTGCTACAGGGACATTCGTGTTCATGGCAGCACACCCATGTGCCAGATGTTCTCCAACAAGTGTCACCTCGAGAGAGTTATGATCACTATCAGACATTACATTAATTTTCATATCGGCAAGTAGGGGCCACATTCTCACATCAATTAATACATAATCAATTATACTGGCACACATACCTCTCTTAAATGTTGGTGCACACAGAGGGTCAGAGATAGTACGACCATTGAGGGCTCTAAGACCTCTGCCAATAACCAATGAGACTATTTGTAATGCACATGATGTAAGGTTTTTCCTTTGGGGCGCGAACAATTTAGGAATTCCCCACTGCTCGTCTTCCTCCACAGTGATCTCAGTTAAAAGAGAGCAAGGTTCAAAGGGGGTGTTAAAATCTCCCGCCTCTATAATTCTTGTATCTGGGGATAAGTTATCCAATATAGTGTCTAATAGAGCTAAAGTCGTAGACGTGTCATTAAACCGAGTAGACCTAACATAAATATTAAATATTGCCAGAGAAAGACCAGAGGGTAGGGTAACTAAAGTTCCCATTAAATCTAAACAATCTATTTCTATAGTGGTAAAGGTGCTGAAGCGACCATTCTTAATCAGAGTTAGGAGCCCTCCACTAGCTCTACCAAAGTGAAGTGCTGGTTTAGCAACTACATTTAGGGATGTATATCCATCTATATAAACTCTCTCTGTAGCCCATGTCTCCTGTAGTAGACACACATCATAACTTGCAATATAACTCAGCCAATCCTGGTCACATAGTTTCAGGCTAATACCTGCAACATTCCAGGACAGTAGATTTATGCTCAAAAGATTATTTGAGCCATCAACTATGTTGGTAATGTTACTAGGCTCTGTCATACATTGTGGTCTAATATACTCATCGAGGGGTCGTAATATATTACAATCACCATTCTCATACATCCAAATGTACTATGGGCCTTGTCTTGCAAAGCAACCTTAATATTGAGATCGCCCAAAAGGGACGTTTGATCAACAGCATGGGTTAAGCCACAGTCAGTCTTTATGACCCCCGTAACCCCAGGGCTCTTACTACCCAAACTGTTATTTAAGCACACAGGTCTTTTATACAGTCAGTCCAGTGCATTCATGGGAGACAGTAAGGGAGAAGTGCCAGTATTAAGAACATCAGCTACATTAACATAACCCTCATTCTGTTGACCCGTCTGAGTCCTCTGCAGTCGGGAGTTTGCTTTTAATTGTATTCCGGTTTGTTTTTCCCCAACATGGTCACTGGTACGTAGTTCAAAATTGATTAAATTTTCAACTAAATGATTAGTACATAGGACAATGTGGATATGATCAAACTGCAAGAATGGAGTTGGGCGTCTTTTTGCAAATACAATATCAGATCTTATTATAGATAGACAATTCCGCTCGTGTCTTAGCCAATAGATCACTTTATTGATCAATGCCTCCGTATCCTCCCTGACACCTGCATTCAATTTTGGAACCCGTACCATATAAATGGACCTATTAGATTTACCCTTGTCCCTAGGTAGTTGGTGATCAGACTTCAGGAGAAAACCCCGTATAGGAGGACAAGAAGCAGAGCCGGTTGACATAGTATGAGAGGGGAGACCACAGAATAATGCGGTTGTCTTCTAATAGAAGATTCACGCACTGACATCTGATTGGTAGCCCACTTGGGTAATAATGCAGGGGGATTCGTATATTCAAATTTGGGGCTCATTGCCGGAAAGAATGATTCTTTTTGCTGAATCTGTTTTACAGACGTCAAGTAAGTGTTCTTATTAGGAGGACTGGGTCCAGTGGGGACCTCTATACAACGTTTCTCCATGTCCCTTCTAAGAACGGGGTCAATAACCAACCCTGCGTCCCTGTCCACCCCAGAAGAAGAAATCGCCCTACTATGGGGCCGATTCCGATCTCGGCCGGTAGGGCTCCGAATCGGATTCGGCTTTACCGGATCCGATTCGGAGCCCTGTTTCCCGACCGATTCGTACGTGCGTCCGGGCGAGCGAGTACGATGCGAAAACTCCGACCGACTAGTTCGCGAGACCCAACTGCACCGACCGACTCGTACACGAAAGCCGACCGCTCCGACCGATTCGCTCGGACACGCCTCGCACCGCGCAATGGAGACGTTCCCCGGCCGGGCAAGTACGATGCGTGCCACGAGCAGTCCGTCCGACTCGCGCCGTCCGGCACGAAGGAGTAGTCGGAGCCGTACTTTGGGGGTCCGTGTCGGACCCCCCTGTACGTGTAGCTGCGCGAGTCGCACACAGGGGGGACCCATGGGTCCCCCCTACCTGTGCGTGTACGGCGCGAGTCGCTTCGCTGCGTACACGCTGTAGGGGGCACCCCTGTTCGCCTCGCACCCATTGAGTCAATGGGAGCCCGCGTACGCGTTGTACGACAGGCTCCCATTGACTTCAATGGGAGTCCGACCGAATCGAGTCCGATAGCATACGTGCGCATCGTACTCGTTCGGTCGGGCTGCTAGGGTCCGATTCGGTCGGAAATCTCTCAGAGTCCGGCTCGGTCGGAGAGATTTCCGGCCCGAATCGGAATCGGCCCCTAAGTTGTTTCCCAGAATTCATACAACTGCAGCACCAACTACACATGAGCTTAGATTTAAAAGTCAATACATTTGCTGATAATAGCCCAAGTTGAGTGCAAAGCTCGTTCATTTTACTGTACAGCAGTTCATTATCCACCAGAGAGCTCTTCATAGCTTCGTTTGTGCCTTGAGGTCCTGACAGAGAAGTAGTGAGCGATGTAACATGTGTTATAGCTTCCGAAGGTTCAACTCCTACAGGTTCATCCATAGATTCAATAGGACCAAACCGGTTAGAGCAGGGGACATTCGGGATTACTGTGATAGTTGGATATAAAGGGCATGAGGTCTTAGTCATGTAATCAGCAGAGATTGTATCAGCAGACTTGGAAGGTGCAGGAGTCTGATCTAAAGCAAGGGCAGGCTCAATAGTTTGGCTCCCAGATTGTGAGGCTCGTAGCAAGCAAGAGCTCTCAATCAAGGTCGAAGCTGAGTTAGTAGCCCTAGGGACACTTGGTGGTTTAAACATAGCCGGAACTTTCGCTGTTCTGGTTTTACCTTTAGTATTACCTGATGTGAGCAGCTGCTCAGCTTCGCCAATTAATGTATCAATGTCCGCCAGAGTGGTTCGATCTTGAGCTGTGGCCCCTAGTCGGACCCCATGCTTGATTGAACCTGATTTCTTTGATTTCTTAATGTTATGATCGTGATTGGCAGCGTCCCCAGCCTTACGTTTCCCCATTCTTTGGCCAGGACAAAATTTAAAATAAAACAATTCTGTCACACGGTACCTTTAAATAGTGTTCCTCAATCCTCGCATAGCATAGCAGTTTACAGGGGGGTAGCCCAGCCCAGCCTCTGCCAGGCTCTGACGGGCGCAGGACGGGCCCGCGCCGCGGGAACCGGCAAGATGATTTATGCGCCTCCTGACGGTGGCGTTGAGGCTGCTGGGAGTTGGAGTCCTCGCTCCTCTCCCTTCTCCCGGTGGTACTCGCGCTGGCCCAAACAAGACAGTGCTTCCTGGCGTCCCCAGTTCAGAATCTGAAACAGACCAACTTGGCTCGCCACAGGGTTTCAAGGATGCGTCTAGGGTCGGGCAGGACTCCTCCGGAGGGTGAGGAGCTCAGTGGAAGAGGCTTCAGTGTGTCAGAGAGTTGTACTCCGCAATCACTCACACCCCTTCCTTTCCATCTCCCCCTCGTGGGCAGTTCCTCTCTGCGGTGCTGCTCGATGCCACCAGAGTGCCCCCGTGGGCGCTGGCACAGGGCGGGCGGCGGCTGTGAGGTGTCGGAGGCCTGGAAGCCGGGGTCTTCGCAGCTCGCTGCACAGCTGGAGAGAGAGAGCTCCGCCGTGTCTCGCTGAGGGTGGGGCGGGAGTACTGGCCTTGATGGTTGTATATTAAAAATTGCCTAATCTTGGGCCTAAACCTGAGTGTCGTTGTGACTTCGACTCTCAGGTGTCAGCTGTCAGACTCCAGCAGTAAAGAGGTGCCAGAAACGGGACAGATGCAAGTGAGCGCGAGAGGAAGAGAAGACGG
>CAWUFW010034012.1:0-11582 GCA_963921515.1 Calotriton arnoldi
GGGGCCCATTACGATACCCGGCGTAAATAAATCCGCCAGGCATGGAAGCGGCAAAATTCCGCCCGCATACACCGTCTGAACACCGACCACGCCATTACGATAACACAAACCGAAACCGCCATCGGCGGAAAAATCACACAAAATACCGCCCGCCATCGTCCGAGTCGGAGTCAAACCGCCCGCCACGGACGGAAACACGCACGACAACACAAAACCGCCCGCCCTCACGGCCGACACACCGCACGTGAAATTACGATCGCACCGCCATGAGCGCGGAAAACCACAAATATACCGCCCGCCAGCGCAAACAACGCCGATGCCAATCGACACGGCAGAAACCATGGCGCCCACGTCCCTGCACAGAAACCATCCGCTCACAAAACCAATAGCACACAACATGGCCAATAAGTCCACACAGCAAGGCACGCACAAATACACAAGCACAGTACACATCCCGAAAACACCCCCTGGACAAACAAAAACTACAAAGGCCAGAACACCAGACACAACACACCTGAAAACAACAGACCATGAGGACACACCCACATAGGTAAGTACAAAAGCAGCACTCCCACAGACCACAACCCCTTGCAACATTGCAAACCAGAGAGGAGAGGAGAGGACACAGTGACACAGCAAGGACAGCAGCACACCACAGAAACGCACACATCACAACCACCACCACCACCACCACCAAACACCGGCACCACAAACCCCTGCACATTACACAACACACACCGCACCAGCACCACAAACACCATGGCACCACAAAGAATGCCCAAGTTCACGCCCATGGAGCTGACGGTCATGGTCGACGAGATCATCAAGGTGCACCCACAAATCTATGGGAACATGGTCCAACACACACCACTAGCCACCAGAAACAGAATGTGGAACCGGATCGTAGACCAGGTCAATGCAGTCGGGACCCTGCCCAGGAACAGAGTCGAAATTAACAAACGGTGGAATGACGTCAAGAGCCTGGTCAAGAAGAAGGAGGGCAAAAACAGAGAGCTGGCTGCCGTCACTGGCGGAGGGAATCCCGCGCTCTTCAAGACCTTCAAAGCGTGGGAGGAGAAGGTGCGAGTCATCATACATCCCGAGATCCTCGCCGGATTAGCAGGGGGAGTGGAGGCTGGTAAGTACAAACTAATGTATACCAGCACACCGCTATGTACTCACATGCACTACCACCATGCCACAGCTCCCAGGGACAAACACCCCCATGTCCAGCACACAATACACAACACATCACACACACATGCAACAGACACCACCACACACAGCCCAAACAGAACAACTGTAAGATGCGTGGGGACATGTGTACACTCAGCCAGCCACGTAACCACCAACAGGTCCCCAAATATGCCAGAAGCGCCACAACGAGCACCCACCACACCCATGTGTCCGCCATAGCTGCACTAACCGACAAGTAACAGTTAAGTGGCAGGAACACAAAGTGCAGTGGGTGGGAGGGTGGACAGCCCAAGTACAAAACACACCAGGCCCCTAGTCCCACAGTACAGCAAGGAGGAGCATCCCCCACACCCCACAGCCACGTGTCAGCCACCGCAGTGCACAACGACAGCCGAAAGGTAGACATCACGGTCCACAGCAATCGGTGTCAGTGGGTGTCCAGCCACCACTACGACCCACAACACCCCCCACCCCCACAGACCTGCAACATGGAGCACCCCCGCTTAGAACCATGTGGCATCCAGTACAGTGCACGCCCGAACAACCTGCAGGTGGGAAACTGGACAGGGCTGGATTACTGGAGGCATGAGGGCCGTAACACGACCAACACATGGGACATGTCACGTAGCAGACGAACACGCAGCACCGCCCACCGTCACGAACAAGTGAACAATGTGCACACGGACATGAACCACAGACTCACACCCCACATGACCCATCACAAACACAGCAACACCCAAGGAGCCACGTCTGCATGCACAAGCCACACTGAACATAGTACCACACGGCAGCCACTGTGCAACCCATCACACACAACCGAAACACCATTGAAGTCCAGTCCATGTAGCCCCTACTGCCTGTCAACCACACACCCCACAACTACGCCTATGTAAGACAAACAACACTAGACGCAACAGAGCGGAACAACATAAATGCACACGAACACCACTGAACCCATCAAACACACAGACACACCATGCACATACAACATACCATCCATCCCATCCGTCAGCCCCAGTCTCATGAAAGGCATGTCATCCGCACAGCTGCCACATATACAGCAGTCACGCTAAGACACATGCCCATGACCAACCATGTGCCAGAAGTCAATGAAGCGCACGACACACTGTGAGCAACAACACACAACATGGGCCCCCCGAGCACTGCAGTGATGCACATGGCACAGGGCAGCACGCACACCAAGGAGATGGGACAACTGCAATACGTTGGCTGGCACACAACCAACACTCACTCATAACGATGCGTCCAATGCCATGTCCAGTAATCACAACAGACAGCAAATATGCAGGCCATGTCAAGCATGCACACACCTCAAACCATGCACTGTCATGCTGCCACAACACATGTCACGTTCAGCACCCATGGCTTACAGCATGTACCCCAAAAGCATATCCCTCCCAAATGCGAATCTGGGGCATGGCCCCCATGTTGCCATATGGGTGCCTAAGCGTGCCCATATGAACCCCAAAAGCAAAGTACAAACCAGACCCAGGATGGGCCAGGAGCCCGCATACACCAGAGTCACAATGAGTAGGGGCACAGCAACACACCCATCGGCATGGCCAATCCGTCCCATGCCACATGTGCACAGCACACAGTCCCATTGCCTAGCACACACAACTACAGATGCCACAGCCACACACTCGCCTCCGGGAAACCCATGTACGAGATTGCACGAACTGCCAATGTCAGACGACAAATACATACTTCGCCAGGTGCAACACAATAACAAATCTCATTCTCTCCACAGGTGACGAACTGCCGGATGCTGGGGATGGAGACAGCAGCCAGCACAGCCAGCCCACAAGCCCCCAACGAGGACACACGGATCTGGAGGATCTGTCCTCCTCTTCGGACACGGACCACCAAGCAGGCCCATCTGGTGTGGCAGGGCCCAGCCGCCTCCCCAGGACCCTCCTACCCACCAACCCATCATCCAGGGATGCTGAACAGTCCCAGCCCCCTGCTGCCACTGTCGTTGCGGCCACACTCCACGGTCATTGCGGCCACTACCACTGCCGCAACCGCCACCATCGCCGCACCGACCACCACCGCCACCACCACCACCACGTCTTCGCTGGCACCAGCCCCAGCGCAGGTGGTGGCCCGGCCGACTGGATCCACCCTGGGAGCCACAGCGAGGACCGTGGTGTGCAATGTGGCTAGTGGGCAGGGCCGGTGGCAGCAGGACTGGTAGGAGGAGCAGGGTCAGGGAAACGCCAGCCTCCCCTGGGAGCCATGCCCTGCCTCAAATGGCCAGAGTCCTTGGGGCCTATGAGGAGGCCCAAGAACAATGGGTCAGGTCTGCTACAGACACGCGGGAGGTGCTGGGGGTGCTGAGGTCCATGGACGCCCATATGGGCCAATCCGTGTCCCGTATGGACCAACTCGTGGACCTCATGGGCCAGCTGGTGGTGGCGGTGGGGTCACAGGCAAGGCCAGCAACACCACCTCCGCCACCACCTGCTAGGGCGCAGGGTCGGGCAGCAGTGTCCACTTCCCCTGCGTCCACAGCCAGTGAGCACACCTCACCCACCACCAGCAGGTCGCCACCACACACCCCCTCCCAAACGTGGAAGGGGCCGTCCGAAGAGGAAACAGATCTCCCGGGAGGACTTCGCACGCTCCAGTCGCAAGTGAGGCAGCCAGCCAGCCTTCCGCCAGCCTTCCTTGACCAGCCACTGCATTGACTTGCTCTACGATCCCACTCCACACAGCCAGCTGGATGGCATGTGTGTGTTGGACTATGGACATAGAACCAGTGGGTACACCCTGAGCTTCACGCAGCCATGACCGACAGCTCATTGTCACTGCACGCACCACTTTTGTCATCACCTTACACACAATCACATGTCACAGTTTGGAATAAATGCACCTTTTTCACTAACTGCTGTTTGTGCCCTGTGTTTTATTTGTACGGAATACAACGGCCACCTTGGGCGGAAAGGCACCTGATGCGTGGCATGGCAATGGAATCCGGAGGATCTGTAGGGACCTAGGGGTGGGAGACAGAACAGGAGCACATTCAATGAGTGTGTCACACACCCATCACACAGTACATGTCAACAACTACAAGCAATGTACACACATCGCACAGAGCAATAGGGCACAATGCCACAGTCACCAACAGTGGCATACTACCCTGGCCATGGAGCGTTGACACACTGCACGCAGTGAACATACGGCCACCCTGACACAGCACACACACACCTGCACAGATACAGACACATCATCCGTCGTACATGGACACTCACCGTCAAGTGAAGTAGCGGGCGATGAGCTGCTGGCGCACATTCCCAGCTTCCTCCTCTCCGCTGTCCACCTCACTCGAGCTGTCCTGGTCTGCGGGCTGGGGCCCTGGTTGATCTCCGTCATCCACAATGAGGGGGATCTGCTTCCGAATGGCCAGATTGTGCAGCATGCAGCACGCCACCACTATCTGGCACACCTTCTGTGGGGAGTACGCCAGTGCACTCTCGGTGCGGTCCAGGCACCTGAACCTGGACTTGAGGAGGCCAAAGGTACGCTCGACCACACGTCTGGTCCTCCCATGTGCCTCATTGTATCGATCGTCTGCTGGGGTGCGAGGATTCCTCAATGGACTGAGCAGCCATGCCCCATTCGGATACGCAGAGTCACCTGGGTGTGAGGGACACAGAGAACCGTTGCTATTCCAACTGGACAGGGGACAGCATCGCACAACCAGCACGCTACACCACTCCACATACTCACCGACAATACAGCCACGATCCTGTTGCAGATTGGCCATCAGTCGTGGCAAGATGCTGTTGCGCATTATGTGTGCGTCATGTGCCGAGCCTGGAAACTTGGCACACACGTGGGTGATCACCATGTCCGCAAGGCACACCACTTGCACATTCAGGGAGTGCGTGTGCTTCCTGTTGCGGTACAGGTGCTCAGTGGCCTGTGGTGGAACAAGGCCAACATGTGTGCAGTCAATGGCTCCCACGACGTGTGGGATTCTGCCAAGGGCATAGAATGCACCCTTCACTGCCGCCAATTCACGAGCCCTGGGGAATCTGATGTACCTGTTTCGGCACAGCATCATGGCTGCCAGTACATCCCTCAGCACCTTGCTGAACATGGGCTGGGACATCCCTCCTCCACTGCCCACTGTGTGCTGGAATGACCCAGTGGCGAAGAAATGCATGGCGGCCATCACCTTAGCCGTGGGGGTGACAGCAGTCGGATACACCCTGCGGGGACGGAGATGGGGCTCTAACATGGCACACAGTCGATGCAGGGCTGGCCTGTCCAGCCGAAACTTCCTGATAACCTCTGTATCGTCCATGTCCGCCAGCAATTGGTATGGGCGGTCAATGTTCGGTCTCCGCCTGGGGTAAATGGCAGAGGACACATGTCAAAGCAACACGGCACATAGCAATTTCGCATACACATCACTGACATGACTGAGCAAGCACATGAGCCACAGCCCAGCTGTCAAGCTGGGACGGCACGGCCACAATACACTTACACAGGTCTCCCAACAATGGCAATGGCAAGTGAGACATACCACTGCCATGTGCATGCACATGGGGATCTAGGCCCCAATGACTTGCGGGGCGTGCTGATGGGGACTGACTGCATATTCGTCAAGCGGCAACGCCACGGCAACATGAGTGTCTGCTGAGCATGGAACTGCTTCCGAGGCTGGATGAGTATGGCACACGACGACGACGATGTGGGCACGGGCTGAGCGGCCAATACAAGTGGGACCTGTGGCACGAGGGGATATGAGACAGTAGTAGGTGTCAGCACTGCACCCTATGTACAGCACTGTACGGATCACAGCTCCCGAAACATTGACTGGTGTCCACATTGACAGCCCCATGCCAAGACGGCTGTGTGCTTGCAGTCACACGTCACAGGTGAGAGGTTACATTGCACGTGCCAGGTGGCAGACGTACATAGTGGGAGCTGGCATGTGTGTGCATGTGTCTCCTGTTCAGGATCCACCAGATGGGCGCTGACTCTGTACTGACCATTGGACACAGCATGTTCCGTGGAAGGCTTGTGTGTGTGGGATGGTGGCACTGGATGTGCCTCCGTTGGGTGGGGGCCATGCACAGGGCGGGTACGTCGATGATTGCGCATTGTTGGTCACGGTGGGTGCACCAACTAAGATGTGTTGCCCTGTGTTCAATTCCTATGTCCGCATGATGATGGACTGTGGATGTGGGCAGACTACACATTGGTCGATGTGCTGTCTATATGCATGTGCCTTCACACCAGGCACCGCTGCCCCTGCACATGTGACCCCTGCTGGACTCGCTGCTGGGTCTGTGGAGCTGATGCACCTTCTGTGCGTGGGCGGACAGCTCTCCTCACTTCCCTCATTGCGCATGTCATGTCTTTGCCGCAGGTGACATGGATCATGGAGGGCCCACATGTACGCGTGGGTAGGCTACACATGATTGTTCACTGGTCGCCACCCCAGTCAGTGTTTCGAATGGGAAGGTTGTCGTGCTGGTGGTATGTTCGATGTGGCGGATGGGCGAGCCTAGGTGCGGGCTTACGTTCCGGACATGGGGGTAGTTGGATTGGCGACTAGTTGCAGTACACACGGGACACGTCTCTTCCTTTCCACATCTGGGTCATCCCTTGTACTAACTGACAGTGATACGGTCATCTTCGCCCCAGCCCTCATGTCCTCCCCTCGCCCCCCAATATGCATGCTCACCTGCGTGGCTAGCGCTTGCACAGGCAGCCCCAAGCTCGCACCAGAGAGGGCAAGGAGTGTATGTGTGGGTCCAGTTGCACGAGTGGGCTGTCTCAGGGTATGATGTGTGGCGGGACGCCGTCCACCTGCGTGGTGCCCCAAATGGAGACCCGGCCTGCATGGACTATGCATCACAGTCTTCGCCTCCGGATCCGCCACCTGCGACACCCAGTGGCTGTGGCTGCCCTTGCGGCCAGGCCGCGTCCGTCTGTGACTGGTGGCCCACACATTCACTCTTTGGCCTCTCTGGGGAGGGCTCGGGGTGGTGGCGCACGCGCTTGCACTTAGTCGCAATGGCATGTGGCGTGGTTGGTATGATGGGCAATGGATGGGATGGTGCGAGCCACCTCCCGTGACGTCAGTGCTGCTCGTGCTGTGGTGCGTCCCCCTACACTTCCATTTGACTTTTTGCCATGCTAGACGTTGAGGTTCTATTGCCTGCGTGATATGACCAGGAGGAGCGCGAGGAGACCTCTCACACACCATGCTCCACTGCCATCCCGTGCCCTGTATCGCCTGTGCGGATTGACTATGTTGGGGTTACACCTGGTCGACTGGGGCTGTGTGTGCCTTGTCAAGGGGCATGGCGGGCGCACAACAGGATCCAGCTTGTCCACAGAGGGTGGGCTGAGGTGCGCCTGGTACCGCTTGTACGTGTGCCCGGCTGCTGTGCACACACGTGTTCACTCCCCCGACAGGTGTCCTCTCACAATGCCCAGGGAAGCGGTGGTGTACTGTTCATGACCCCTCCCAACACGGCGTGCTCCAACTTGGCATGTGCGCATCTACCCGTCGCACCCACCCACCTGAGCACTGCGTCCATACGACTTCACACGACACATGTGTGTCTTCCACAGTAGTGCTACTCATTTGCGTTGACATCCAATACCAGTGGACTACATGGTCATGTCACGACTGCCGTGTACTTCACATACTCTCATCCTCTCTCATTCGTACTTGTGAAATGAGTCAGCGGAGACAGTTTTGGTTTCAAACATTATATTGAGTCTTCTGTCCTCTGTGATGCAGTATAGTGGACACTACTGGCAGCGGAATACATGTTGAGGATATACTGAGCATGATTGCAAATGGGATAGGGTGTGGGGTTACATGTGATTGGCTGTTGCATGTGGGATGTGGGCTTCAGAGTGACATCTGCTTGGCCAAGGCTGTGCTAATGTACATTTACGTATAGCTGCGGAGCTGCGGACTTTGACACAGACGGTATACATGTAGCCTACCAGACCGCTTGGCATCATGGGCACAGTCCATCTCAGTTCCATGTGACAGGTTTGCTGCGGTTGTTCCTCATGCACGCGTGCATGTGAGATGACATCAGGGCATGTGCTTGCGTGCATGCAGCGGCGTGCCACTTGTTGTTGCACTGTGGTGGTTACTGGACATGTCACAGTCACTGGGGTCGTGTTGTTGTTGTATGCACTTGTCGTCCATGCAAAGGTCCTGGTATGGGATTCCCGGGGCGGGGTGGGAGGGGTGCAGCACCCACAGACTCCAGGCGACCTATTCATGTCCACTGAGCGGTGTGTGTGTCCATGTGCGCTGGATCCATGTCGTGTCCTGGTTGTTCGTGCAGTTCCGTCCATGTGGGTGCGATACACAGAGCCCATGCCACTGCCTCCCACGATGCATGCGGTGTTCCTGGATGTGATGGGGAACAGTGTGCATGTCCCGGTCATATCCGATGTCATGGCGATGTCGTTGATGGTGTGGTTACAGTTGCCGGTCGTTTGGTATGGCTGTTGTGGTGGTGACTGGCCAGATCCGTGCGGAAGCTGAGCATGGGTGCGGGGTTGGACATCATAGGTCACTCAGGGAACCTGCGTTGTGGTCCGACGTATTTACAGGTTGTCAGGTATGCGATGCCGCCCAGCAGGGCTTCCATGTCATTGGTGGTGTACATGTTTGCCAGCCAATGAAGCGGATGGTGGCTGTCAAGGTGTTGTTCGTAAGTTGTCCCTTGGAGGACCATGATGGGGCATGCTGGGTGACATTCGATGTAGCTGTTCTCGATGATCCGTCGTGTGGAGGCACAGTGGTCCCATTTCAGTGCGGGTGCGATGTTGGCCACATACGCCATGCCCCCATAGGCAGAGCAGGCCCTGTCGTGTGCGTCCAGAGGGAGGAGTAGTGGTAGCAGGTCCGCCTTCAGACATGCCGGGTTGGAGAGGCATATCTCGACGGGATGCTGGTAGGGACACCTCCGACAGTAGAAGACGGGCATGACGCAGCTGAACAATGTGATGCGGTAAGTCAGTCGGTAACTTACGTTCAGCAGGGACAGGAGATCGCATCCCAATGTATGTATCAGGTTGGTTTTGTACAGCTTGAGCTGTTCGGCGTAGTTGGGTAGGTGTGTTGCGGTTGCCATTTCGCAGCGGTTCGTTGAGGTGGCGTGCTCCGGCTGTGTGTGCAGTCTGCAATGTGCACGCTCCGGGGTTGCTGTGAGCTCTGTGTAGTCGTAGGGAGACAGGACTTGTGTTCTGTTGGCTTGTTTGGAGGACACGGGCCCTCTTCCCACATGCTTCTCAGACAGTTCAAGGTCAGTGCTGTGTGACTCCTTCCAATTAACTTGCATGTGGCCGACATGGGGGAGTGTTTTCTTCTTTCTTCCCCGTCCGTTGTGTGCTTCTGTGATATGCGCTATCTGCCCTGTGGTCGGTCTCCTCGGCATGCCTGTGTTGGTCTATTCTTGGACAATGGCTGTATTCACCGGCTTCTGTCGTAGGGCTGTGGTTTCGGAGTTGGAATGGAAGGTCATTCAGTGCTGTCTGCTCTCCCTTGTGTGGGCGGCAGGCTGCCTTTCCGCTCTGCGTTGGGCCTTGTGTGTGAATGTTATTCTTGGGCCACCTGTTGTCGGTCCCCGTGCTCTTTGGTGTTCCGTTTTATATGTCTTGTTCATATGTGCAGGGTGGTATGGGTTTTTCAGTGTGGTACTGGCGTTCCTCTTCCCGAAGGGGCCCTGCTTCTCCTAGTTGGTGTTGCCGCCGCTGTGTGCTACGCCATGTTTGTTACACTGGGGTGTGTCCTGCTGTTGCGTGACTTCACTGACATGTGTGCGTCGGTTGTGTGGCGTTGGGTGTTGTCCGTGAATTGGGCGTTGGGGACATGTCTGTGGCAGGCCTGTCACGTGTCATGTGCGTTCGGGTGGGGCTGATGTGTGTGCTGCTTGGTTGTGTCCCTGTGTCTGTGTGCGACGCATGCATGGCGCTGCGGTTGGCCTCTGCGTTGTGCGCATGTGTGGCGGCGTCATCGGCGCTCTGGGGCCGTGACGGGGTGGTTGGTTCCTAGTCCCAGGTGGTGTGTACACATGTGTTCCGCGATGTTAGGATTTGGCCTGTGTGTCATATGTGGATGCAATGGTGGATGTGTAGTGTACACGCGCTGGTGGGGGTTGTCCGCTTTTTCCGCCCTTGCACTGTGTGCGCTGTTTGCGTGCACTTGTTGTGTGTGTGCCTACCTGCGTCTCCGCGGTACGTTGCGCCCTTGGTGGTGCATCAGCAGAAGCATGGGAAGGGCCTGCAGTGCTGGATTCATGCTCGGGGTGCCGCTTCTTCGTTGTCCGTGCTCTGCGTCCGTGTTACCGCCTCTTTCACGTGCGGTGTCTCTTAGCCGTGGGAGCCGTTTGTTTGCGGCATCGTAATTTATACGCCGGGCGGGACGTGTTTCGTCGGACGGTGTGTGTCAGTTAGCTGCGCCGCTACGTGTACGGGCGCACTTTGATGGCGGACGGTGTTGCTGGCTTGCCGGCGGTGTTTGGCCTGCTTTTCGCATCGTAATTGGGCGGGCGTGTGGACTGCTGCGTGCCGGCGGTAACTGGTGGTTTTTGCATCCGCCAGCACGGCGGTTGTGCTTCCGCCCGCCATCGTAATGGGCCCCTAAATTTCGAAAAAATGCATATTTTAAACTAGAAAGTATTTACAACCAAAAGCATTAATTATTACATAAATGTATTTATTTTATTTCCTACCCTATAACACCACACACATCACAACACACTTCTAAATTTTGAAAACAAATATGCTTCCATAATTAACATAATTAATTATCAATTAAAAAAATATTATTAATAAACCTTTTCTTATAAAAATGAATTAACTACCCACACTTTAACACTATAATCCCCACAACACACACCTAAATTAAACTGTAAATAATAAATTACACAATTAAAACTTATTTTAAAATTACAAACTATTACTATTAAACAACTAATTATAAAGTAAGTAAAATGTATTTAATACCCACCCTTTACCCCTTTAACAGTAAAAACAACACCCACAAAAATAAACAATCACCCAAAATAAATATCCAATAATTAACATTAATTAACAACTATATATTAATTAATTAAACATAAATTACTTCCCACCCTTCACCCCATAAACACCACAACGCACACCTACAATTAATTACACAATTACCATAATTCATTTTTAATTAAATTACTTACTTACAATTAACAAATAATTATTAATAAAAAAATAAACAAATATCTTGCCACCTCTATAAACCCCAAAACACACACCTAAAATTAATTACACAATTACCATAATTAATTATCAATTAATGAATTAATATTAATTAACAGCAAGTTATTAATTAA
>CAWUFW010034013.1:0-11580 GCA_963921515.1 Calotriton arnoldi
TAGGCCTTTTCCTCCCAGTGCTAAGCCTTTTGGCCATTTGGGGTAGTGCGCTAGGCCCCTGTAACTTTTTGACCACATAAGGTATCCATGCCAAATTTGCGTCCCTTTTTCTAACATCATGGGGATTGTAAAGGTACCCAGGGTTTGTGGATTCCCTGGAGGGACCTAGAAATTGAGTCAAAATACAGCTAAATTTTGGTTTTGGGGAAAAATGCTGAAAAAGGGCTACAGATGAAAGCGTCTTTGATTTTTCCCTGCAAATGGCATCAAAAAGGGGTTGTGGTGCTGAAATCACCATCTTCCCAGCTTTCAGGGACAAGCAGACTTTTGTCAGAAACCAACTTCTTTTACACAGTTTTGGCATTTTTCTGGGACATAGCCTATTTTTGCTATTTTTTGTGCTTTCAACCTCCTTCCAGTTAATGGTAGAATGGGTATGAAACCAATAATGGATCCTGGAAAGCCATACATTTCTGAAAAGTAGACAAAATTTGAATTCAGTCAAGGGGTCATTTGTGAGATCCTTAAAGTTTTCCTTATAGAAACTAACAGTTAAATAAAGGACAAATTGAAAATTAGTTGAAAAAACAGCCATTTGTGTCAACGTTTCACCTGTAACTTCTTCTAATTATGACAGCTATTTGAAGGCAATATACCGTTATATCCGCATGGACCTTCTGGTTGTGGGGATATATAGGACTTGTAGGTTCACCAAGAACCCGACGAACCCAGAGCCAATAATTGAGCAGCATCTTGCAATGGTTTTTTATTATGTACCGGGTATATAGAAATTATTTTGGGAAAATGTATATATGAAAATTGTTATGAAAGACACCTATGTATTTCTGAAATGGGAACAAAATGTAGATTTTAGAAACATAGATATTTGCACATTTCCGAAATTGGGAGTACCCATACTAGCATGAGAATTATAGGTCATTTTTCAAAATGACTTATTTTTTACACATTGTCTTTCATTTGAAGGCAGAAATGCATCGAAAGCTCGGTAGGTACAACAGTTGGTCTCACAATTCTGTGTTACCCTAAGTCTCCTGACAAAATGGTGTACCTCACTTGTGTGGGTAGCGCCTTGTGCCCGACAACAGGAAATGGCTGCAAAACGCAACGTGGTCGCACCTCATTTTCGCAGTGAAAATGACCCTTTCTTTTGCAAAGTGCCTAGCTGTAGCTTTTGAACCCTAGCTTCTGCCGGCACCTAGGGAAACCTAGCAAACCTATACATTTTTGAAAAACTAGACACCCAGGGGAATCCAGGATGGGGTGACTTGACTGCCTCCCACCAGGTTCTGTTACCCAGAATCCCTTGCAAACCATAAAAATTGTCAAAAACCACATTTTCCCCACATTTCTGTGGTGGAAAGTTCTTGAATCTGCGTGGATCCACAAATTTCCACACACCCCGCGTTCCCCAAAGTCTTACGAGAAAATGGTACTTCACTTGTGTGGGTCGGCCTAGTGCCTGCGACAGGAAACGGCGCAAAACGCAACGTGGTCAGCACCTCAATTTCGCAGTGAAAATGACCCTTTTGGCAAAGTGCCTAGCTGTAGTTTTTGAACTCCTAGCTCTGCCGGCACCTAGGAAATCCTAGCAAACCTATACATTTTTGAAAACCAGACACCCAGGGGAATCCAGGATGGGGTGACTGGATCATGTCCTCCCCCACCAGGTTCTGTTACCCAGAATCCCTTGCAAACATAAAAATTGTCAAAAACACACATTTTCCCCCACATTTCTGTGGTGGAAAGTTCTGGAATCTGCGTGATCCACAAATTTCCACCCACCTGCTGGTTCCTCAAAGTCTTACGAGAAAAATGGTACCTCACTTGTGTGGGTCGGCCTAGTGCCTGCGACAGGAAACGGCGCAAACGCAACGTGGTCACACCTCAATTTCGCAGTGAAAATGACCCTTTTTGGCAAAGTGCCTAGCTGTAGTTTTTGAACTCCTAGCTCTGCCGGCACCTAGGGAAACCTAGCAAACCTATACATTTTTGAAAACCAGACACCCAGGGGAATCCAGGATGGGGTGACTGGACTGCCTCCCACCAGGTTCTGTTACCCAGAATCCCTTGCAAACATAAACAATTGTCAAAAAACCACATTTTCCCCCACATTTCTGTGGTGGAAAGTTCTGGAATCTGCGTGATCCACAAATTTCCACCCACCTCCTGCTCCCCAAAGTCTTACGAGAAAATGGCACTCACTTGTGTGGGCTCTGCCTAGTGCCTCGCGACAGGAAACGGCGCAAAACGCAACGTGGTCACACCTCACCTCGCAGTGAAAATGACCCTTTTTTTGGCAAAGTGCCTAGCTGTAGTTTTGAACCCCAGCTCTGGCCGGGCACCTAGGGAAACCTAGCAAACCTATACATTTTTGAAAACTAGACACCCAGGGGAATCCAGGATGGGGTGACTTGACTGCCCTCCCACCAGGTTCTGTTACCCAGAATCCCTTGCAAACATAAAAATTGTCAAAACCACATTTTCCCCACATTTCTGTGGTGGAAAGTTCTGGAATCTGCGTGGATCCACAAATTTCCACCCACCCGCGCTTCCCAAAGTCTTCTGAGAAAAATGGTACCTCACTTGTGTGGGTCGCCTAGTGCCCAGCGGACAGGAAACGGCGCAAAACGCAACGTGGTCACACCTCACTTTCGCAGTGAAAATGACCCTTTTTGCAAAGTGCCTAGCTGTAGTTTTTGAACCCTACCTACTTGCCGGCACCTAGGGAAACTCTAGCAAACCTATACATTTTGAAAACTAGACACCCAGGGGAATCCAGGATGGGGTGACTTGACTGCCTCCCACCAGGTTCTGTTACCCAGAATCCCTTGGCAAACATAAAAATTGTCAAAAACCACATTTTCCCCACATTTCTGTGGTGAAAGTTCTGGAATCTGCGTGGATCCACAAATTTCCACCCACCCCGTGTCCCCAAAGTCTTACGAGAAAATGGTACTCTCACTTGTGTGGGTCGGCCTAGTGCCTGCGACAGGAAACGGCGCAAAACGCAACGTGGTCACACCTCACTCTCGCAGTGAAAATGACCCTTTGGCAAAGTGCCTAGCTGTAGTTTTTGAACCCTAGCTCTCTGCCGGCACCTAGGAAACCTAGCAAACCTATACATTTTTGAAAACTAGACACCCAGGGAAATCCAGGATGGGGTGACTGGACTGCCTCCCACCAGGTTCTGTTACCCAGAATCCCTTGCAAACATAATAAATTGTCAAAACCACATTTTCCCCTACATTTCTGTGGTGGAAAGTTCTGGAATCTGCGTGATCCACAAATTTCCACCCACCCCGCTGTCCCCAAAGTCTTACGAGAGAAATGGCACCTCACTTGTGTGGGTCGCCTAGTGCCTGCGACAGGAAACGGCTGCAAACGCAACGTGGTCAAGCACTCTCAATTTCGCAGTGAAAATGACCCTTTTTGGCAAAGTGCCTAGCTGTAGCTTTGAACTCCTAGCTCTGCCGGCACCTAGGGAAACCTAGCAAACCTATACATTTTTGAAAACTAGACACCCAGGGAATCCAGGATGGGGTGACTGGACTGCTCTCCCACCAGGTTCTGTTACCCAGAATCCCTTGCAAACCTAAAACATTGTCAAAAACCACATTTTCCTCCACATTTCTGTGGTGGAAAGTTCTGGAATCTGCGTGGATCCAGCAAATTTCCACCCACCCCGCGCTCCCCAAAGTCTTCTGGAGAAAAATGGCACTCACTCTGTGTGGGTCGGCCTAGTGCTCCGCGACAGGAAACGGCGCAAAACGCAACGTGGTCACACCTCAACTTCGCAGTGAAAATGACCCTTTTTTTGGCAAAGTGCCTAGCTGTAGCTTGTGAACCCTAGCTCTGCCGGCACCTAGGGAAACCTACCAAACACACACATTTCTGAAAAGTAGACACCCGGGGGCTTCCAGGAGGTATGGCTTGCGTGATCCCCCAACGTTTCCTTACCCAGAATCCCCTGCAAACCTCAATTTTAGCTGAAAAATCACTTTTTTTCACACATTTTTGTGTGGGAAAGTGTGGCATCACTGGCCTCACACAAATTTCCTACCACCCAGCGCTCCCCCAGGTCTCCCGATAAAAATGGTGCCTCACGCTGTGTGGGAGGCCCAAGTACCCGCGACAGGCAAGGGCCCACAACGTAGTGAGGCGACCTCAAATGGCCTTTCACAAAACGACCTGGTTTTGGCAAGGAGGGTCACCTGGGTTTTGGCCCTGTGTCTGTGGCCATCTAGGGAAATCCTACCAAACCCACACATTTCTGAAAAGTAGACACCCGGGGCTTCCCAGGAGGTATGGCTTGCGTGGATCCCCAACGCTCTCTTACCCAGAATCCCCTGCAAACCTCAATTTTAGCTGAAAAATCACTTTTTTCACACATTTTTGTGTGGGAAAGTGTGGCATCACTGGCCTCACACAAATTCCCTACCACCCAGCGTTCCCCAGGTCTCCCCGATAAAATGGTGCCTCACTTGTGTGGGAGGCCCAAGTACTCCGCGACAGGCAAGGGCCCACAACGTAGTGAGGCGACCTCTAAATGGCCTTTCACAAAACGACCTGGTTTTGCAAGGGGGTCACCTGGGCTTTGGCCCCGTGCTCGGCGGCCATCTAGGGAAACCCACCAAACCCACATTTCTGAAAAGTAGACACCTGGGGGCTTCCAGGAGGTATGGCTCAGGTGATCCCAACGTTTCCCTTACCCAGAACTCCTGCAAAACCTCAATTTTAGCTGAAAAATCACTTTTTCACACATTTTGTGTGGGAAAGTGTGGCATCACTGGCCTCACACAAATTTCTACCACCCAGCGTCTCCCAGGTCTCGAGCAAAATGGTGCCTCACTCTGTGTGGGAGGCCTGAGCACCCGCGACAGGCAGGGGCCCAAACAGTCTTTTGATGGGCACATGATCTGGTGTTGCTCAAGACTGTTTGTGCCCTGTGCATGTCGCTGGTACTAGGGCCTCCCCACAAGTGAGGCACCATTTTTATCGGGAGACCTGGGGGAACGCTGGGTGGTAGGAAATTTGTGTGAGGCCAGTGATGCCACACTTTCCCACACAAAAATGTGTGAAAAAGTGATTTTTTCAGCTAAAATTGAGGTTTGCAGGGGATTCTGGGTAAGGAAACGTTGGGGGATCCACGCAAGCCATACCTCCCTGGAAGCCCCCGGGTGTCTACTTTTCAGAAATGTGGGTTTGGTAGGTTTCCCATGTGGCCGCATGAGCCCCGGGCCAAAACCCAGGTGACCCCTGCAAAACCAGGTCATTTTGAGATAATGTTGTTTATTTCTGCAGCGTGAAAATTTTGGCACTAATATTGCAAGGAAAATGTGACAGACATTTTGAGGTTTGCAGGACATTGTGGGTACCATAACTTGTTGGGATCCACAAGAGAGATATCACCATGTACTCCCATGGGTGTTTCCATTACGACAATATCTACAGTTGGTAGGTTATTCTTAGACGGAATGTACACCTTGGCAGACAGACTAAAAAGACAAAGATTACTGCACAGCCATCTATTCCTCAAGCACACACACATACTGGTTGGATTTGGCACGATGGGCAAGTGATGGTTCAGTATATACAATTTTATTAACAAGAGATTTCACAAAAATGAAATGCACTGTCAATAATTGAAAGGACAAAAACGGAACCAGTGACTCTGCAGCTCGTGAGCTGTAAAGCCACGCCAAGGCCCCAACCGCTTTACAGGCCATTCACACACCTTTCATACGTGATACACACAAGACCATTCACACCCCCAGGCACGAAACAAACACATTACAACATTCACAAAAAGGGACAAGGTACACCCTGCTTGAGAAAGACAAAAAAAATATTACTGCACAGCCATCTAATCCTCAAGCACACACACACATACTGGTTGGATTTGGCACGAGGGTGAGTGATGGTTCAGTAGATACAATTGTATTAACAAGTGATTTCACAAAAATGAAATGCACTGTTAATAATTGAAAGGACGAGAAACTGAACCATTGACTCACAGCTCGTGAGCTGTAAAGCCACGACAAGGCACCAACCTCTTTACAGGCCATTCATACACCTTTCATACGTGTGACAAATACAAAACCATTCACACCACCAGCCGCGGCCCATCACATTACAACACTCACACCAGCAGACAGCGCCATTCAAGGGGCCATCACTTTCACACGCCCACATTCCTAACACAGCAACCACACAAGCTGATGGATTGCGTGGAGTGTCGCTGCTAGCAGTGTGTGTAGTGACCAGCAGCAAGTCACTACTCACACACTGCCAGCCGAGCGCCAGTCCACGCACACCGCCAGCCAAGCGCCACTCCACGCACACCGCCAGCCAAGCGCCACTCCACGCACACCGCCAGCCAAGCGCCACTACACGCACACCGCCAGCCTAGCGCCACTCCACGCACACCGCCAGCCTAGCGCCACTCACGCACACCGCCAGCCTAGCGCCACTCCACGCACACCGCCAGCCTAGCGCCACCCACGCACACCGCCAGCCAAGCGCTCACCCACGCACACCGCCAGCCTAGCGCCACTCCACGCACACCGCCAGCCTAGCGCCACCCACGCACACCGCCAGCCTAGCGCCACTCCACGCACACCGCCAGCCAAGCACCACTCCACGCACACCGCCAGCCAAGAGCCACTCCCGCACACCGCCAGCCAAGCGCCACTCCACGCACACCGCCAGCCAAGCACCAGCCTACACACACCACCATCACATTTAGGATTTTTTTATACAAAAAAGAAAAACACAAACAAATTGCAAATAGATACAAATCTACTAACACAAAATCAGAAACTAAATACATTGCACTAATGCCAACCTTGAAACAGAACAACAATTCTTAAACATTACAGACCAGGCAGTTCACTTTACCACTCATGGTTGCTCCCAATAATTCTTTTGCTTGTGGTACGCTCTATAACAAGCAGGCACACACAGCCCAGGGTTAGAAGGACACTCAGGGCAGTACATACGAGTCTCCTTCCGCGTACTCCTTCGCCAACAGACTCTACATCTCCTAGTGGGAAAGTCTTTGAGGGTGTAGGAGGAATGTGATCAGGAGAGTGGCGATCTTTCAATCGAGCCACATCCTCCACCACTCCAACTCTAGGAACACTTGCCTGTTCCACAACAACAAGGCTGCCTATGACAGACTCCTGAAACTGAACAAAAGTCAACTTTGACGCAGGAGAACACTCCTTGAACACAACAAAAGCATTGAAAGTTGCTAAATTGAAGAGATGGATGGCCAACTTCTATACCAAATGTAAGACTTACTGAATAGCAGTGTAAGGTTCCAACCTCTGATCTCACTCTATCAACACCACCCATGTGCTTATTGTAGTCTAAATGCACACAGGTTTGCGCACTTCAGCAATCTGACCCCAAACAGCCACAGGTGAAGTACTCTCATCATGGATGGTAGTCAGCATGCACACATCCCTCCTGTCCACAAATTTCACAGCTAGCAGTTCCTCACTACGCAAGGCACTGCACTGTCCCCTCTGAAGTTTTTTGCAAACAAGCTCTTGGATAACCTTTACGGTTAGAGCGGATTGTGCCACAAGCAAAGTGTCCACTTTGAACAATTCCTTAAACAATTGCACAGCAGTGTAGAAGTTATCAAGGTACAAATGGTGGCCTCTGTTAAACAGTCCCTCAGCAAGATCCCACACAATTTTCTCTGAAACTCCAAAAGTGGACGGACAACCAGGGGGTCAATAGTGGAATCCCTACCAGTGTACACATCGCAAATTAAAAACATATCCTGTCCTACTCTCAGACAACATATACAGCTAATCTCCATAGCGTGCCCTCTTGCTAGGAATGTACTGCCTTAAAAACCAAACGGCCTTTGAACAGGACCAAAGACTCATCAATAGATATTTCTTTCCTGGAGTATAGATCTCTGAAAATCGATCTACAAAGTGATCAAGAACAGGCCGAATCTTAAAAAGACGGTCACATTCTAGGGTGATCTCGTGGCAACGCCTAAACCATTATCAACAAAATGCAGCATCCGAAGCAAAAGTAAATACCGATCACGTAGTCATAACTGCAGGAAATATGGCCGTTGCCATCAAGGGACTGGTAGACCAATATGAACCCATGGACGGCTTCCTTTATCAAACCCATCAAAAAAGTCAAACCTAAAAACTTCTTCATCTCTTCCAGATTTGTGGGACTCCACCGGGTAGCCTCTAGAATGGGGCCTAAGTCTGGCACTGTTGTCCCTCAAAACTGTTCAGCATACAAATTAGTCTGCTCAACAATCTCACCCAAAAATACATCATCCATAAACAACTGAAAATACTGTAGAGGCAAATAATGTTCACAATCCACTCTACACCCTGCATAACCACTAAAGGCAGGCAACACCGGCTGCACCATGTTTGGATCAACCCAGAGTCCAGCACTTCCAGTAGGAAGCCCAGCAGCCCCAGGCTGCAATCCAGATGCCTCTTGCACCATCGGCACAGTAGTATCCTCTCTAAATCAGGCACTTCATCTGCACTGAGAGTACCTTCATCATCCCGATGATTCCATGTGGAGAGAAAACTCACTGCCTGAATCTTCCCTCCTCCTCTCCTCAGACGCACTGTCAGTCTCATAATCCTGCTCAGAGGAAGATCCAAGAAGCAAACCAACCACCTGCTGAGCAGTAATTCTACTGCTAGCCATAATGCTTACTAATAAAGGTTACTTGTCAAACAAGTCAACAACAACAAACCCTTTGTAAAAAAAAAGAAATAAACAAAATGTAGCTTTATCACAAAGACCTATATACTCCAACACTATACTCACTCACGTGACAGAAGCAGCTAGACTCACCACCACCTACTCTGCACAGACACAGTAAGGATCAACAATATCCCACTAAAAAGAAGAAGAAAAATTACACATAAGACAATGCAAAACATCGCAAAGAATTTCATGCTCTGAACACTAACAAATATGCTGCCATTATGACACCACTTACAAAAAATTCATTCATGCATGACAATAATACTCATTTGGAGTACACACAACAAAAATATTTTTCTTACCAAATAAATGCAATTACGCAAAACTGCAGAACAACCACTGCCGAAACCGCAAACAGGAATCAAAAGCTTTACACTAGAATAAAAAGGAGAAAAAACATTACAATCACATATGCAAATAATGCACCAGTCCACACACAATCCAACTTAGCCAAGCTAAGGGGTAGGTGGGCCAAAGAGTATAAATAAAATATTCACCCCCGTAAAAGGGAGCAACCTCGCCCTTTGGCCACTCCCCAACACAAAAATTAAAAAAACCTGGTGTCTAGTGGCTTCTGCCCTCCTTAGGGGCAGATGGGCCTAAAAACATACTGCTATTCTGCCACCCAAGGGGTCACTCTCCACAAATAAATGCCTAGTGGACTAGTGGGAAGATACCTTTATCTTCCGCACACGATCTCTCACTACTCAACTCTACTCTCAACTCTATTCACAACTGGATGTTAGCTCACTCAACTCATTCTGAATCCCGCCAAAACTGAATTCCTCCTCCTCTCTACCTCTCTCTCACCTCCTCCTGTTCAATCTTGGATGGATCAGCTGAACCTACTCAACAACAAACCCATCATTGTCGCACAGCGTTAAATACCTTGGTGTCATTCTTGACAAAAAGACTCAACCTAATCTCCCACATCAACTCTATTGCTAAGAACGCACGTTACCAGTTGCGCCTTCTATGGGGGATCCGCCTGTTCTTCCCGGAGAAAGACTTAAAACCTTAGTACAATCTCTGGTTCTCTCAAGACTGGATTATTGCAATTCCTCTGAAGGGCCTACCCAAATCCCACCTCCCCTCTCAAATCCATCCTCCATTCAGCAGCTCGCTCCATTTCAGGGTCTAAACGAAGCGACCACGCCACTCCTATCCTGTCCTCTCTTCGATGGCTTCCGATCGAGGCAAGATCTATTTACAAAACTGCCTGCATCACACACAAAGCCTTACACACGTCCTCCCTCGTTACCTGGCGAATAAATTGAAATTGTCCGGTGGCTCGCAATGCGGAAAGCTTCTGCTTGCGCACCCCCCTCTTCAAAAGGGAAAGATCGATGGCGCAATCCGGTGAGAATCGCTCCCCATTGCTCCGTGCCACCTCCTCTACCCGGATCTTCAAAGCTGACCTCAAATCTCTTCTCTTCCAAACACACTATACTTTCACTCTCAGCCCTCTAGTTCGCTCTCCTTCATTGTGTTCTGAGTGCCACTTATTGCAGTATACCTCTATATCATGCACATGTGTGTGTGCCCGGAAGCTGTTTCAGCCCGGGCTGCCACACACGTGGGTGGTGTATGCACTGCCAGCAACCTGCCAGGCCAGTGCACAATACTTGCCCGATTCAAGGCCCCAGGGGGCAGAGCACCAAAAGCATATGGCTCCCAAAAGGGGAGCGACTCTTGCCCAAGGCCGCTTCCCAAAACAGTATTTAGACAGGAATGGCACATAAGAGGCATCGATGCCTCTTTTGTTTCACACGTGGGGGTGGTATGCACTGCCATTCTCCCTATTGTGAAGCGCTCCTGACACCTTCGGGTAAAGTCTGCGCTATATAAAAACGCATTACATATTACAATGCCCCCAAAGGGAGCGACCTTGCCCAAGGGGCCACTCCCCACCGTTTCTCCCTGGTGGTCTTAGTGGGCTACAATAGGAAAACTGCTCTCTCAGGGGGCAGAGCACCAAATACATATGGCTCCCAAAAGGGAGCGACCCTTGCCCAAGGGGCCGCCTCCCAAAACAGTATTTAGACAGGAATGCACATAAGAGGCATCAATGCCTCTTGTTTCACACGGGGTGGTGTATGCACTGCCATTCTCCCTATTGTGAAGCGCTCTGACACCTTCGGGTAAAGTCTGCGCTATATAAAAACGCACTTACATTGCAATGCGCCCCAAAGGGAGTGACCTGCTCCAAGGGGCCACTCCCCATCCCTGGTGGTCTAGTGGGCTACAACAGGAAAAACTGCCCATCTCAGGGGGCAGAGCACCAAATACATATGGCTCTCAAAGGGGAGCGACCCTTGCCCACAGGGGCCGCTCTCAAAACAGTATTTATACATTTAAAAAAAAAAAAAGAAATTCCCTGGTAGCCTAGTGGGTATTCCTGCTGCACGCATCGCATGATCGCAGCAGGAATGCACAAAGAGGCATCGAGGAAAGGAAAGGGTTTTCCTTTCCTCGATGCCTCTTTCTTTCAAACCCTCCCCGAGCCAAAATCTGACCTTACTTCCGACGCGCTGGAAGCAAATGGCTTCCAGCGCGTCGGGAAACAAGGAAATCCCCACGACGCCAGCGCGCCCGCGCTGACGTCATTGAAGGGGCGGAGAGGCAGGGGAAGCCCTTCCCCTGCCTTCCCGAAAAAAACCTAACGATCGGATCCCCACGGGGAGCGCCAGCGCTCCCCTGTGGGTGGCTCCGGCGACGAGCTGGACTCGTCATGAGCACACAAGACTGTGTGCCATGACGAGTCCAGCCTGGCCATGAGCACCAAAGGGG
>CAWUFW010034014.1:0-11578 GCA_963921515.1 Calotriton arnoldi
ACCAGGGACATATTAAGGATTAAGGGGGCCCTGGGCCCAAGGTATTTTGGGGCCCCCTGTTCAAAATAGCTTTTAATTTATGATCCAATTTCAGCTTTTTCTGCCCTCTTTGGCCAGGTGACAGACACTTCACAGGCACACTGGTCCAAATACTAAATGCGTTTCTATTAGTCAGGGATTGTGATGTGTTTTTGCAATATTGTAATACAGCAGCAGCTCACTAATAATATTGATAATAATGTCGGTAACCGACTGCCATTTCTCATATGAAAGGTCCTGTTTTGATCTAAAAGGAACTTTTTTATGGATGTTGCATGGTGCTGAAAAACAAACACCATTTCTCTTCAACGTCTGCAATAGACTTTCACACATCACTCATATTAAAAATAAATCAAAGGCAAATGGCATTTAAAACGATCTATGTTTCAGAATCATTCAAGGTCATCAGGGCAGGATTGTGTGGAGAACAGAGCTGGCTCTATCAGGGGGCCCCTGAAAGGCTGGAGCCCTGGGCCAGAGCCCAGTTTGTCCATGCCTTAAAACGTCTCTGATGACGGCGTCTTCCGTACTATTGATAAGTGTATATTTTGTATGCACGCTTTTTCTAGAAGAGCCAGCAGCGGCCGGCATGACTCGCAGGTAGAGGGGTGGGCGGGGGGGGGGTCATGGGGGGGTTGTTATTGCGGGAGGGAGGGAAAAAAAGTAAAACAAAAAACAACAATTACCTTGCCGCCGCCCAGTACCGCTGCTCCTGCTCTCCTGCTTCCGATTTCAGGAACGAACAGAAAGCAAGCAGCCATGCTCCCTCCCCTAAGCCAATCAAAACGCTGCAATTGCAGCATTGTGATTGGTCTGAGCGCCGTGATACGGCGCTCAGCCAGGGGCTGAAGTGGTGGCCCTGTTCTCCATGCAGGCTGTAATGCAGCCTGCATGGAGAAGTGGGAAAACAGTCACTGCACACTTTTAAGAGTGGGCAAACCACTCCTCCACTGCCCTGCTCGCAGAGCAAGACACCACCACCCACCCGCCCGCCCGCAAAGCAGCCAAACATAAAATGATATTAACTGAAAGTTATTATCATTTTATGTTTTGCTTCTGCACTGCTTGAAAGCAGTGGGGTGATGCTCCTCCGCCATAGTGGAGGAGCCGCCCCTGAGAAGAGCCTTGCACTTGGCTGGGGAGCCGCACACTCTAAATACCAGTCGCGGTCTGGTAGGAGTGCGGCAGAGGCGGTGACGTGGGGCGGGGAGGGGCAGGGTGGGGTAGTAAACCACGGATTACGGCGGAATACAAGTAGTAAACATTTAAATAAATAAAACGAATTTCGTTGCGCGCACTGCATTGCATTTGGCGATGCAGCGCTCACAACGAAATTCGTTTTATTTATTTAAATGTTTACTTACCTGTATTCCGCCGTAATCCGTGGTTTACTGCTCCCACCCTGCCCCTCCCCACCCCATGTCACCGCCCGGCCGGCACTCCTACCACCGACCGCTACAGCTCAATACACATGGCTCTTCTCACGGGGCTCAGAGATATGAGTTTGTCTGAGCAGAAACAAGTATCATATTAGTTAGGATGATGAAATCAGGAGCAGAGAAGTCATCGGGTACTTGAGCCAGGGACTTCCAACTCCACTGGCATGGCAAACTAATCCACAGAGTGAGCTAAACTGTAGATAGTAGTTTGGAAACTGAATGTTATATTCAATTGCTCTGTTCTTAATGCCAAAGCAAACTTTGGTTAAGCCACAGTTGTGTGTGTTTTGTGAGTAGCTACATATAGACACGTACACCAAATTATCCCCTTCGGCGCTGCGCGAATTCTCCCGCTGTGTGGGAGAATTAATGAGTGGGCGTGTTTTGGACGTCCCCCCGGCCGTCCTCCGCACACACACCACCGTGACGTTGGACGGCCAGGAGCCGTCCTGAGCACCGAAGAGGTTATTGTGTAAGGTGACACTGATAAAATATCTGCTTGTGAAAATGTTCTGGGACTCAAAAATGCAAGACAGGGAGGAAATGCCAGGTTAATGTTTTAGAGGATTAACTCATAGTGACTTATAACAAGGGATCAGAAAACGCACCTTTGTGTTAACAGTAGTGATTATATTTATGTGCGGCGAATTTGAATGCTTTTTACCAATGTTTTTCAACCATATGTGGTGAGTAACAAACTTTGACATTGAAATAGAGAGTGCAAGAAGACCCCAGTCTTAAAAATAAAGATGGAAGGTTGTACCTGAAACCCAAGGATTGAAGAGTAGCACAAACTTTCCAAATGGTGCCGAAGTTGTTCTGCCACCGGAGGTGATCTGCACGCTGAATTTGTAGGAACCGATGACGGCTCTGGCCGGGCTGGTAATGGTGACCCTCATGGAGGTGGAGCTGCTTGACCCTTGAACTGCGCTCCAGGTACCGCTGCTTGCAGATTTTGAGAGTGGAAACACAGCTTTTGTCTTTTTAGCTACTGATGGTGAAGGACCTTCAGAAAAGAAATGTGAACAATGAGTTTTAGTACCCTATATGGAATCCTGAGATTGGCTAAGCCAATCACAGTGCTTATAATGCTGGCATTAAATACTGTTGTTTGCTGAATTCTAGGTTTAGTGGCAGGAACATGCAGGAGACAGATGGACAGAAGGAGTGAAGGTCTTTCTTTGGCTCTCTTGGTTGATATTAGAGGGTCAGAAATTAGGAACCTGAGAGTCCACTTGTTGTCAGGTGTGTGGGGCTGGAAAAGTTCCATCCACATAATAAGCATCTTCGCGTTTGGCTTGCACTGATCAGGCACGAACAAGTAGGTAATGCCAATTGTCAATCCCAATCTTGATATTTTTTGTGATCTCATCATGCCCTCTGGGTGGTGTAGTCTTGCTTTGCTTCAGTTCAATTATTTAAATAAACACATCTGAAAATGATTTATTGGTGAAAAGTTCAAGCTGGACACAGTGTCTGTATTGATCTGGATTGAGGTGGTCACTCTAGTGCACATACGTGTGGCTGACATTACCAGTTGTGCAGGTTGTGATGAGGGATGCCGTCTTCCAGGGCAGTGTGTTTTGGAAAGTTTCTGCCTTTGACAGGGGTGTGTGACACTTTATCAGGCTACGAGGCATCTATACTTAATACATATTGTTGAATTGTTTCTCTGTGAGGTAGTTTGTGGTTGGATTGGCTTTTGAATGTGAGCTTGCAAGAACATGCTTTTCTTTTTATAAAACGAGCACATCATTGAGATGGCTAGTCTGTGACTGAGTGTATTGAGGGATTACCCCACTGCCAAGTGACTATGAACTGTGATTTCTTGTTTGTTAAATGAGTAGACAATGGAATCCTTGGCGGTGAAAGCCTGAGGAGCCAAGTAAGATGATTGTGCAAAAGTGGGCATGTTTGCATGTTCAATGTGTTCTCCAGGGGCAATATATTCAGTCAGTACAAGAGTAAAGTGTGGACGTTGATTCACCGAAGTGCCTGGGGTAGCGGAAGTGACATAAAGTAAAATTTGACATCACAGGGCTGACCTCTTGCACCACCCTTAGCCTCTCAGCAGTCTCTTAATTACTGCAAAGCACCTAGATGAAGGCTCCTGAGAACCTGTTTACTTTCTGTTTCTGCTGCTTCCTGTAAAACTCCAGAAACTAGGTTTGAAAGGGCAAAGCCAGGGATGGCAGAGGGCAAACCAAGGGACACTGATTGCTACAGCTGGTCACCCATACATCCATGGAATGAAGAAAGTCAAACATTTATCGCACCTTTTGGAACCAACATCCCTGTAAGACAAGTTCATTACACAAATTCTAGGTTCATCAGAGGTATTTGTGAGAATGATCAGCCTGTGAGTGTAGAGTATAATAAAGTCTACATGGCAATGATGCAGTTTGTCCTCTACAGTTGTGGCTCAGTAGCAACAATGATAACTACATGTGTGGACAGACATTAAGGGAGCCTGTGAATTGAGAGTGTCAAAGATAACAAAGCTGAGACGGGCGAACAGCGGAGATTGTCTCCTTGCAAATTTCCTATTGTATACAGAGAATTTGCTCGTCAGTCAGGACTTTTATGTCTGCATGATGTGCGTAGGATGAGAGGCTACCAGCCATGCAAGATTACGTTGCTGTTTGGTGTGAGTGATGTATCATGAGTAATTTACCTGTTTCCACTGTAAACCCAAGGCTGTCTCGAGATCCGAGAGCTCTGCTTAAATTCAGAGTTATGGCGAATGACTGGCCTCTTCTCACAATCAGGCTCTTGTTGCTAAAGTCATTGGTGTTATGGGCCGTCCTGTTTGCAGACAGCTGAAAATCCACACCGGTCACCCGTAGCGCTGTAATGGAAGGACAGCATTTTGAATAACAGTCATCTGTTCATCATGATTGTGCATCCTTCACAACGCCCTCTCTAGCTCATTGTGTTCTCTTTATTTGTTTATTTTTATTTGTCTGTAAAATTCTTCTAGCGAACACTAGCCAGACCAGGCTTCCTTCCATACTATCCTTCATTTCCTACTCATGATCTCAGTTGTATGTTAATCTTAGCAATGGTGTCTTTGGGAAGATATTTTGAGGGGACTGATGAGGCCCATGACACAGCTTCATCTATGCAGCCTCCCTCCCCCTAACCCCACACTTTGGCCCCAACACTACATCCGTTGAATGCAGCCTCATACAGGGAGGCAAAACAGAAAAAACACTGCCACACACATTTCATATACTCAAGTATATTTCACTGCAAAGTAACAATCGGTCGAAGCAGTACATACGCCTGCACATTTCTTTGTATGTCTGTACAATTCTGCATCAGTATAATTCATGAGCTCAGGAGCTAGTGGTAGCTCAGGAACACTCCAGAAGTAGCTCTCCAGAGTGAAGCTCAGCCCAGTACATCATTCACAAGGTTTATGCACTTCACATAAGACAGTCTTGCTCATCTGAAGACCCTTAGAGTGTCAGCCAGCCAAACCAATAGAAGGACCTCATGCTAAAACACAAACACACAGGGGCAGATCTACAAGGAAGTGCCGCAGCGTGGCACCGCAAGCCCTTTGGCTGCGCCACGCTGCGGCACTTCCGAAGAACAGGGATGCAACATATTTAGAAGAATATGTCGCATCTCTGTGCTTCCCCTGCGCTGGCGCACAAACTGCAGCCATGGCTGGCGCAGGCACCCTTGCACCATGGTGCAAGGATGCCTGCATCGTGGGAGATTGTTTTTGTGCAGGAAAGGGCACCTTCCTGCACAAAAACAATCACTACAGGCATTTGCCTCTTTCAATGCATGCCGAAGAATGCAGCACGCATTGAAAGAGGAGAAAACGAGGAGAAATGAAAACATTTCTCCTCGCTACGCCACCTCTAGGGTGGCGAAGCATTCAGATGCATCTCCAGATTTACGATTTCTCGTAAATCTAGAGATGTGTCTTGTTCCATGGGTGCTGCGTGGGAACACCCACAGCAACACCCATGGAACGCCCTTCAACGCAAAGTGCTGCGTGTGAAGGGGCCGTATTTAGCAAGGAGAGGAAAAGTCACGCAGGGTGGCTTTTCCTGTCCTTGTAAATATGGAGGAGCCCCTGCGCCACCAGTACGTCATGAAAAGTGACATACTGGTGGCGCAGGGGGCTTGTAAATCTGCCCCTTACTGTGTTGGGCCATAGGGGCCTGCAACCTATCGGGCCTGCACTGTGTTGGCCTATGTGGCATGTATCAACTCCAAATCCAGTAAGGTCATTCACAAGGAGATTGGACATGTCGTAGGCCTCGCTGTATCAGTCACTCAATGTGTGTGAACGATGGGCCAGGAAAGAAGGAGTGCAATCAGTAGCAAGAGCTGGAGTCAGAGTGGACTTACCTAAGTGAGGGCCAGCAGGAGCCAGAGGATAAAAAGTGTGGAGTTAGGTGCATGATCAGCCCAGAAGCTAAGGTGGGCAGGAGTTGGATTCAGAGCTGAGAGTCACTTACAAAGCTCACTGTGCATGCATCTTTGTGTGCACATTTATGTATCTGTCTCTCTGCATTTGTATCGGGAATTGTGCTTTCTCATGATAAACAGCATTGCTCCCTTGAAGCTCTACCTAGTGTCAAGGGCCACCAACACCATACATTGCTTCCTGTCATGCTGGGCTCATCTGTGGCACAATGGTATCCTTTCTTGGCATATTAGTGCCCCTGGCATTATAACTGTCATCATTGACATATTTTGGGCTTTCTGGAAGCTGTGACTGACAAATTGTAAGCTTAACAGATTACATTTTGTCCAACTCTGACATAATGGTGGCCATGAATGACGTACTCTGAGCATTCTGGCCATTATAGTGTCCAGCAGTATAAGGGTGAACATTACTGCATTAATATAGGTATTCTTGGCATTCTGGGAAACATCCATGGCATATGATCATAAAGCCTGGACATTTGAACAAGATTTTGTCCATGTGATCCATTTACTTGTTGAATATGAAAAGAATGTGTTTTGGGATGCGTGTTTACAAAAAATAATAACTGGTATTGAGAAGGCAAAAATTCTTCTTCTTTCAGAAAAGAAATTTTGAAAAATGAGTTTGTTTCCTTAAAATGGAAGAGGTGTTTGATAGGAAAAATATGTTTATTTTCCGAAACTGATATGCTGAAGAAAACAAAATGGCTACATTTCCAAAATATAATTTAAGCGGAGAGTTGAATGGTAATTCATGTTGAATTGGGTAGATTCATGTTGAATTGGGTAGACCTATTGCTGTAGTTTTGTCTTTTGTTCGAGTGGGCGTGTGCTGCTTTAGCTGGTATTTTATCAGCCTTGTGGAGGTCTTTCATACTGCTAATGTTTTTCCAGACATTTAAGCTGGTAACCCCACCTAAAATGTTTGTGACTTGTGTATTGGTAAAGAATGTGGTCAGTATTGTATAGTAATAACATTTGCTGGTGGCTCTGGATGATTTTCCTTGAGCAGAAGTAGTTCTCCATATAGAAAAGGTTGGAGACCCCATTCACACATGCACACACAAATGAGTCTCCACAACCTTTGTAACTGACTTTGGTTCATAGATCAAGATATCACATCATAGATCATACTTATAATAATTTTGTTATAGGTTAGAGCCAGGGCCGGCTTTAACACTGGTGGAGCCCTGTGCGACAATGTTTGCTGGCGCCCCCCAATCACCACCTCTGCCATGGATTCCTTCACTAGCACCCTTTAACAGTGCCCCTCAAATCTTCAAACCAACATAAGAGCAAACGTTCCCTTTTTCCAAGTTTGAAGAGAAGACCTAAGACTAGTAAATCAGATAAAATAAATTAAATCCGTGATCTAAATGTATAAGGACAACAATGAATTTCCAAGTTGCTAAACTACAAAATCATGTGTGAAGAGAAACAAATGTAAATATATAAAATCAAACAATATTAAAAAGGAATGCTTATAAAAATGAGTGTTCTTGTTATTTGTAGAAAAAAGGAATGTTCTTTGCTTCTAATATAGTGTTTTTATTGTTATTCAGATTTTTAAATTGCTCTATTGTCCTGAAGAAGGTGACGAAATACTTTATCACCGAAACGCCGCGTCGACAGTTTGTTTTTCTTTTTGTAATATTTGTAAATTGACAAATGTTTTTAATAATGTAAAAACAGTGTGCTCTAGCTAATCACTTACAGTGAATTTTGTGGTATCATTGTTAAAACTTTTTAATAACACTCATTTTTATAAGCATTCCTTTTAATATTGTTTGATTTTATATATTTACATTTGTTTCTCTTCCCACATGATTTTGTACTTTAGCAACTTGGAAATTCATTGTTGTCCTTATACATTTAGATCACGGATTTAATTTATTTTATCTGATTTACTAGTCTTAGGGTCTTCTCTTCAAACTTGGGAAAAGGGAACGTTTGCTCTTATGTTGATATATACCCATCCCTTTTCCGAGGATCAGGGTACCTCCCTTATATTGTGACACCTCAAGTCTTCATAACCACTGCCTCTCAGATTCATTTAGTTTTATAGGACCACTACACCAGTGTAAGGTGTCAGAGCACTTTACATCACACACACATTGCACAGAGACAACCATATGTGTGTAAATGTGTGTATAGGAAATGTTACATCATACAGGACTACAAGGTGTAGTGTAGGAGTGACATGTCATCGATACTGGTAGACAATATAGTTTAAGAGTCCGAAAAAGCACAAATTCAGAATTTAAAATATTACATCATTGTTGGGGGTTCTCTTTAATAATAAGAATTGTTTTCGACCCAAATGAACCTTTTTGGCAAGATTAGGAAAATGAAAGACTGGGCAAAAAAACATACAGCGCTAACATATACCTTGCAGTTTGCGTGCACCTCTTTGATGACAGTTAATAGCTCAATGTTCTATATTATGATTTTGACTTATAAAGTACAAGTAACAAAAGGAGCTCTCTTACAGAAGCAGTAATCCACTGACCTATTTCCATTATATGCACTTTGTGTTCTGCATGGTACACGTTCTTAGCAGCAGGCATTCTAACCCTCTGCACTACCTTAGGATGAGTCAAAACTTCCACTAGACAAACCTCCGGTCTCTTTCCAGGAAGACGATTAATCATGGGAGTTATCTTGACATTTTAATTGGTGCCTGATAATTGCTGAAGGCCAGGAACGCGGCAGCAGGTGCTTTTAAAATAAGAATATACTTCCAAAAATGATGCCCCCACCCCAAGTCAGCACCCTGTGCGGTGGCACCGATCACACTGCCCTAGAGCCGGTCCTGGTTAGAGCAAACATAAATCTCTGTATTCATTTCAAGCACCCATTCAAAGTACCCAGTTGTACTAATGCTTCTCAACTTTCGTGACCACACTTTGACCGTGCAACAGTTGTCAGGGCCACAACCTAAATGCAGGGACAGCCGGTGCAGGTAAGAGCGGTGGGGCGGGGGAGGGGAGAGTCGACATATGATGATGGGGGAAATAAAGCATTTTAAAAAGAAAACCACTTACCTTGCGCTCGCCGCATCGCCGTCCTCGTCATTTCCAATGTTGTCATATGTTGACTCTCCCCCTCCCCTGCCCCACCGCCCCCACCGCTCTTACCTGCACCAGCTGTCCCTGCCTAAATGCACTGAGTGTTTCATGCTAATTTAAAAAACCTAGTGCATAATTTTAGACCATAGTTGCAGGTGGGGACAGCACTTATGTTTTTTATCATCAACCTTTGCCTGAGAACTAGAGAGTAAAAGGCAGTAAAGATGGGAAGACGAAGGAAGAGAATGACGGAAAACAGTGACAAAGGAAGGAAGCAGTGATGAAAAAGTTCCTGCAGGAGTGAGATAAATGGGCAGGGAGTACATGGCAGCTGATGAAAGAAGCATAAGGTGCTTTCATTTAGTGACCCAACATTAGGCAGCACAGGCCAGGAGTTTTTGAGACAAACTTTGGACTCCAGCACTTATTATTTTACAAATTAAGCACTACAAGCACCTGATATCTCAGTGGCAGTATATATTAAACCATTTTTAAATAAATCATTAACTAAATCATGTCCAACGAAGTGGAAATAGTTAAATGAAGTCATCTATAGCATACGTCAAATCCTAATGAGAAAATTCTAGACCCGATCCTTCAAACTCTAAGCCACCACTAGTTTGAAGGATCACGTCTAGAATGTTCTGGCTCGGAGAGGAGGTATGTTACTCATGGAGGATTCCCAGTCATTTGCTTAATTCAAATAGCTTGTATTTTAAATGTGGATTGCATGGAGCTGTGTGGTTTGTTTATGGAAGTGAACAGTGGCAACAGGGACATAGCATAAGCATACGTGCCAACATTTCAGAAGAGGAAAGTGGGAGATTTAAAAAAATAAAAATAGGGCAAATGTATTTCCCCCATCCACTTCTATTGAAGCAGGGGCCATTTCAGGCGGGAGACAGCCAAAATAAAGCCATTTTTTGCTTGGCAAGGGTCAATTAATATCTGTAAGATATAGCATACCCAGGGGCGCCTCATCACAGTCTAAAGGGGGGCCCCATCATTTTTAAGTACAGCACTGAGTGGTAGGGCTGAGCCTCTAGTAAGAGGATTGAATGTGATATGTGACTTCATATAACTATTGGCTCTTGTTTGGGCTTGACTTGGTTAACTGACACATACTGATGACATTTAAGGAGAAGGATTATTAAAATATTGAAAGTTCTAAGGCGCATATATAAACACTTGTGCTATTCAGCACAAGGATGAAATAGGTTTTTGGAGGTCATTGTCTGCAGGCATATGATGTTTGCTTAAGAGCATAGTGCCAGTATACCACCATACAATGCACCCCAAAACAATGTCATATTAAAATCTAAACAGTGGGAACTACATATAAAGATAGGAACATTATTTAAAAGAATATAAGAAGTGCTACTGGCATTCAGAGATGACTTTGTTTTATGGTCTCATTCTGCACTCATTTGTTTTAAAGAACCCTATCTTGCTGTATAGCAACATCCTACATTCTGTAGCAAATAGTACATAGGTGAAATGATTCCCAAACTACCTTTAAATCTATCAACTTGTACCATGCAGAATTAGCCTCATCTTCACTAACCAGTGACGTTTAATTAGGGTGTTTGTTGAGTTTTTCTTCTGCAACTCATAGCCTATACATAGCCTATATATACTAATGCTCCCTGGTAGGGCAAACTCCAAATTATTTTTAAATGACTTTTTTGCATCTGGCCATGTTTGAGAGCTGAAGTACTTTATGATAATGTGTACATGGACCTACTTAAATGCAAGTCAAACCTTTGTGGGCCCCTGCTCACTAATTTATTTAATAAATCTTTGTGCAGCAGGGTCCCGAATGTCTGGGCCCTTGCTATAATTGTTCCAATTTTTAGAAAGGGACATAGAGGGTTCCCCAGTTTTCACAGGCCGATATCCCAACCTGATAGTTCAGTGAAGATTCTAGGGACGGTTATCTTTAATCATCATCTCCAGTCTTGGTTTAGTGACAATATCATTCTCTCCCAGTGTCAGTATGGTTTTCGTGCTCGGGCTAGGTGCATTGGAGCAGTGCCTGACTTGCATCTTGATTGTGAGCAAATATACTATTGCCAGGCGCTGCTTTCGACGTACCTGGCCTTTATGGACATATCTTCCACGTTTGACTGCGTGAACTGGGCTGAGCTGTGAATGATTCTTATAAATTTCGGGGTAGAAGCTCTCTAGGGTAAATTTCCTGCACTCCCTACATAAAAACTTAGGGGTCAGGGTGAAATATGGCAGAGCTGGAGAAGTTTCCGGTGCCTTTCCTTTAGCAAGTAGGAGGTGTGTTTTGGCACCCCTGCTCTTTATTATCTATATTATCAAATTAAGCACCCACTCGTGCCTTTCTACCAAGGATGTACCGAAAACTGACAACACATTTGTCCCAGTATTATTATATGCCGATGATGCTGTTCTAATGGCACGGATTCCCTGTGCCCTTCACATTCTGGTAGAATCTTTTGTCTCATTTATGAGCAACTTAGGGGCATATATTTACAAGCCCCTATCGCCACCGACAACGTCACTTTTAAGTGACGTTAGTGTTAGCGATAGGAGCTCTGCCTTATTTACAAT
>CAWUFW010034015.1:0-11577 GCA_963921515.1 Calotriton arnoldi
CTTCAACCGGACCGCACATGGATTGTTATGTTATGTTATTTTAATTTTATAGTGCACAGCTACCCTAAGGTTTCCCGGCGCCGCCTGAAACGAGCCAACGTAAACAGAGGGGTCTACATGTTAAATAACCAGGTTTTAAGCCCCTTCGAAAGTTCTCGTATGAAGCTTCAATACGAAGATTGATCGGAAGGGAGTTCCATAAGAAAGGTCCCAAGTGGGAAAAGAGCGATTGACCATGCGCACTAGTCTCGTCCCTGGGAACAATGAACTTGGCCTGGGTGGCTGAGCGCAGAGCACGAAGATGGAACTTGTAAGGGTGAACAAGAGACTTCAAGTAGGGAGGTGCTTTTCCAGTTTTTATTTTAAACATAAGACTCAATGCCTTAAACTTAATGCGGCTTTCAATCCTGAGCCAATGGAATCCCGGAGAGAGCTGGAAATGGAGAAGTTTTAGATATCCTACAGAGCAGCCTTGCAGCCGCATTCTGTGCTAGTTGTAGCTTCGTAATATTACCTCCTTGGCAGCACCCAAATACCAGATGTTGCAGTAGTCCAGTCTTGAGGTAATAAGAGCCTGGACCACCGTACATTGGGTAGAAGAAGGCAACATCCATAAGATTTTTTTTAGCCATCTAAGGATTGTGAAGCAAGTCGAGGCAACTCTCACTGCTTGCTGCTTCATAGACAGTTGGTCATCAACCAAAACACCTGCAGGCTTTGAACTCTGACGTCTAGGCTGTGGGCTGCTTGGTGAGTATGCATACTCGCGTGGCGTGCTGAGTGTGACATGCTGTCTTGTATCCTGTTGGGAATTGGCAACGATTCTCTGTGCTTCTCACACCCAGGTGACTCTGCATATCCTAACGGGCCTTGGCTGCCTGAGCCCACTACGTAATCCTAGGACACCAGCTGATGTCAGATACAATGAGGCACATGGGAGGACCAGACGTGTGGTGGAGCGGACTTTTGGACTCCTGAAGTCCAGATTCAGATGCCTGGACCGCACCGGGGGTGCTACTGAGCATACTCCCCACAGAAGGTGTGCCAGATAGTTGTGGCATGCTGCATGCTGCACAATCTCGCGATTCGCAGGCAGATCCCCCTGATAGTGGATGGACGGTGATCAGCCAGGGCCCTCGCCTGCAGACTAAGCCGTGTCCAGTGACGAGGACAGTGGAGAGGAGGAAGCAGTGAATGAGCGTCAGCAGCTCATCGCCCGCTACTTCACTTGACGGTGAGTGACCATGTACGACGGCTGATGTTGCTGTAGTTGTGTAGGTGTATGTGTGCATTGTCACGGGCGGCCTATTGTTCACTGGAGTGCTGTGTGGCAATGGTCCATGTCCAGGGGAGTGATATGCCACTGACAGTGGCTGTAGCATTGTGCCCTGTTGCTCTGTGAGATGTGTGTACATTGCTTAAACTTGATGACAAGTACTGTGTGATGAGTGTGTGACACACACATTCAATGGACTCTTGTTCTGTTTTTCACCCCTAGGTCCCTACAGCCTCTCCTGGCCTATCGACATACCACACTCCAGATGCATTTCTGATCATGGGGACGGTTGCACATCCTTGATTAAACACAGAGCAGATAAAACAGAATGTGATCCAGGTGTATTTATTTTAAGCGGTGACATGTGATTGTGGGCAAGGTGATCACAAAAGTGGTGCATGCTGGAACAATGAGTTGACGGACATGTCCGCGTGATGGTCAAGGTGTACCCATGTTGTTCTGGGTCCACAGTCCGACAGACACATGCCATTCACATGGCAGTGTGGGGTAGGATAGTAGTCCAAGTGAATGCAGTAGATGGCCACCGTGGCTGGCTGACTCACTGGCGTTTGGAGCGTGCGAAGTCATCTCTGGACACCTGTTTCCTCTTCTGGACGACCCCTTCCACGCTTGAGAGGGGGGGTTGTGTTTGTGGGCTGCTGGTGGTGGCTGAGGATTGCCCACTCGCTGTGGACGCAGGGGAACTGGATGTTGCACGACCCTGCGCCCCAGCAGGTGGTGGCGGAGGTGGTGTGGTTGGCCTTGATTGGGCCCTCACCGCCACCACTAGCTGGCCCATGAGGTCGACAAGTCTGGCCCATACGTCACGAATTGGCCCATATGGGCGTCCATGGGACCTCAACACCCCAAGGACTTCCGCGTATCGGCAGCTGACCGTGGCCCATTGTCCCTGGGCCTCTTCATAGGCCCCAAGGACTCTGGCGATTTGCGGCAGGGGCTTGGCTCCCAGGCTCTGATGGCGCTTGGCCTGACCCTGCTCCTCCCACCTGAACTGCTGCCACCGACCTGCCCACTCGCCACAGTGGTCACCCGGGGCCTCGTTGTGGCTCCCAGGGTCGATGTCGAGGTCGCGTACAACCCCTTGCGCAGGGCTGAGGTGGCGGTCAGGGAGGCCCTGGTGGTGGTGGTGGTGGTTGCGGGCGGTGGTGGTGGCCGCAATGACCGTGGGCAGCAGGGGCCTGGGACTGGTCACCAGCCCTGGGAGATGGGTTGGTGGGTAGGAGGGGTCCTGGGATGCAGTTGCGCCCTGCCACACCAGATGTGCCTGGTCGGGAGTCCTCGTCCGAAGAGGTGTCCAGGTCTCCACATCCGTGAGTCCGGGTGGAGGGCTTGTGGACTGGCTGTGATGGCTGCTGTCTCCCTCTCCAGCATCATGCTGTTCGTCACCTGTGGGGCGGAGACGAAAGGTTATTGTGTTGCACCTTGCAAGGTTTGTGTTAGATGTCTGACATTCACAGTTTGTGCAACAGTTGTGCACTGATTTCCCAGATGCGTGTGTATGGCCTCTACAATGTGTGTGCGTGATCAAGGCAATGGAATAGTGTGATGGAGTGCATATGGCATGGGACGGATTTGGAATGCCAATCGTGTGTGTGTTGCCAGTACCCTTACATTTTGTGGCTTTGGTGGAAATGGGGTACAGCCCCATGAACGCTTTTGAGATGAAATATGGTTTTGTGGTACATACTGTGACATATGGGTGCAGAAGGGGACATGTGTTTTGGCCACACGACACTGCAGAGACAAAGGTGTGTGTATGTCTGACATACCCAGCACATCTGCTCACTGTTATCATTTAGGGACATTACACTGCAAGCATTGTAGTGAGTGAGTAATGGTTGTGTGCCACACAACGTATTGCAGATGGACAATTCCTCAGTGTGCGTGCTACCCTCAGCCATGTGCAGCAATGCAGTGCTCTTGGGGTGTTGACTATATTAGGTATGTTGTAAATCACAGTGTGACGTGCGCTTCAGACACTGCAGACACATTTTTGGTCATCGGCAGGGATCTTTGCTGAACTACTGTATATGGGACAACTGTTTAGATGATATACCTTTCATGACACTGGGGCTGAAAGATGAGATGGATGAGATTTTGAATGTGCATTGTGTAGCTGTGTGGTTCATGGGTCCAGTGGTGTATGTGACATTACTGGGGTCCCACTCTGTTACATTGAGACAAGATAGACTTACATGGGTGATGTTGTACAATGTCAATGTAACAAGCAGACACGACTACATGGACAAGACTTCGATGGTGTTGCTGATGTGTGTGATGACTGGCACAGTGCACGCCATGTGGGTCAGTACTCCAGTGAGACTTGTGCATGCAGACGTGACTCCTTACGTGTTACTGTATTTGAGATGGCTCATGTGGGCTATGACTCTGTAATTCATGTCCGTGTGCACATTAGTCACATGGTTATGACAGGGAGCAGTGCTACCTGTTCCTCTGCTACGTGACATGTCCCAAATGTTAGTCGTAGTACAGTCCTCATGCCTACAGACACCCCGCCCTGTACAGTAGTCTACCCACTTGTTGGTTTGGAGGTAGCAATGCAATGGCTACCACATGGTTATGAGAGGAGGGGTGCTCCATCTTGCTGGTCTGTGGGAGTGGGGGCCGTGTTATGAGTTGTGGTGATGGCTTACCACCCACAGACACCCCTCCATGTAGGGAAACATATCTACCTGTCGGGTGAAGGTGTGCACTGCAATGGCTGACACATGGGTGTGGGGAGTGCTCCATCTTGCTGCGCTGTAGGACTAGGGGCCTGGTGGGGTTGTACTTCTGCAGTCCCCCCTCCGATACACGGACTTTGTGGTAAGGCTACTTACCTGTTACTTGTTGGTTAGTGCAGCTATGGCTGACACATGGGTGTGGGTGTGGGGAGTGCTCCTTCCGGCGCATCTGGGGTACAAGGGGACCTGGTGGGAGTTGTGGTGCTGGCTGACTGCACACATGCCCCCATGGTTTTGTTTGTTGGTACTTTGGGCTGAGTGTGTGGGAGTGTCTGTTGCATGTGTGAGAGATGTCTTGTGTATTGTGTACTGGACATGGGGGTGTTTGGCCCTCGGAGCTATGGCATTCTGGTAGTGCATGACAGTACATAGCGGTGTGCTGGTATACATTTGTTTGTACTTACCAGCCTCCACTCCCCTGGTATTCCGGTGAGACTCTCCGGATGTAGAATGCCTCGCACCTTCTCCTCCCACGCCTTTGAAGGTCTTGAATAGCGCGGGATTTCCGCCGCCAGTCCTGTCAGCCAGCTCACGATTCTTGGCCTCCTTCTTCCTGACCACGCTTTTCAGGTCGTGCCACCTCTTTGTAATTTCACCCGGTTGCGTGGCACGTTCCCAACTGCATTCACCTGGTCTACGATCCTGCTCCACATTCTGTTTCTGGTGGCTACTGGTGTCTGTTGGACCTGGTTCCCATAGATTTGTGGGTGCACCTTGATGATCTCGTCGACCATGACCGCCAACTCAGTGGCAGTGTACTTAGGCATTCTTTGTGTTGCCATGGTGTGTGGTTTGGTATTTGTGGTGCTGGTGTGGTGGGTGTGGTGTGTGTGTGATGTGCAGGGTGTTCGTGGTGCCGTTGTTTCAGTGGTGATGGTGGTGGTGCTGTTGGTGATGAGTGTGATGTGTGCGTGCGTGTGGTGTGCTGCTTTCCTTTGTGGCTCTCTGGGTTCTCTGATGGCGTCTTCGCTTTGTAGTAGTGCAAGGGATTGTGGTCTGTGAAGGGGCTGCTTTTGTACTTACCTATGTGGGTGTGTCATGATGGGCTGTCGTTTTCAGGTGTGTTGTGTCTGGTGTCCTGGGATTTGTAGTTTTTTAGTTTTGCCAGGGGGATGTGTCTTTGGGATGTGTTCTGTGTTTGGGTATTTTGGCGTAGTTTGCTGTGTGGACTTGTTGGCCATGTTATGTGTATTTCTTTGTTCCGCAAATGATTTCGTGCACGGACGTGGCCGCCAGGCCTTCCGCTCGTGTCAGTTATTCATCACTGTTGTTAACCGTGGCGGGCGGGGAATATGTGGATTTTCCGCGCTCATGTCGGGAGATCATAATTTCACGGTCGTTGTCTCGGTCGTCAGAGCGGGCGGATTTGGGTTTTCAGGCGGGATTGCGTCCGTGGCGGACGGATGATCTTCTACTCTGACATGGACGGGCGGAATTTTGTGTGTTTTACCGCCGTGGGCGGAGGTTGCTTCGCGACTTCGTAATTGCTCGGTCGGTATTCCCATGGTGCGGGCGGGTGGTTTTCTCAGGCTATAGTGGATGGCGGATTTTTTAACGCCGGTTATCGTAATGGGCCCCTAAATATTTAAACATAATTTAAAAATTTTAAATATAATTTTAATGAGAGTGAAGTTGTGTTTATAGGGAGAAGGGTTGTCGTGTTAAATAAAATTCTATAAAATCTTTTAATTATTTTATAATTAAAATTTATTTTGAAAATATAGTTTGAATTAATGTATATTTGTAGGAGTGGGATGTTGGTTTTATAGTGATAAGTGTGGAAAATGTTTAAAAAATTATTATAATATTAATATTTTGCTCAATTTAAATAATTTATGTATTTAATTGAAATGTTTCAAAAAGTTTTATTTTAAATTTGTATAATAAAATAATTTTTGAGAGCAGCTTGGTTTTATAGGATAAGGTGGGGAGTGATTAAACAATATATAAATTAAAAAAATGTACATTATAAATTGAAAAATAAATATTAGTAATATATATAAAAAGTTTGATAAAATATTAGTTAGAGTGGTATGTATAATTTATAGTTGTTAAATGAGAGAAGTAATTTAAAATTAAGTAATTTATTCTAAGATATGTTTATTTTCCAGCAAGTTTTGTAATTTAATAGTGTTTGTAGTGGTATTATTCAAGATAATTAAGTTTACTAGTTTAGCTACTTGTAATTAATTTTATATTGATTGTAGTGTGAATAGTAAGTTCATTATAATTTAGTTTCCTACCTCACACTAATTTAATACTAACTGGAGTGGGAATAGTAAATTATATTAAGTTTAGTGTCCAGCACCTACCCAATTTAATCCAGACTGGAGTGGAATAGTAAATTATATTAGGTTTAGTGTCCAAGCACCTACTCCAATTTAATACTGTCTGGAGTGGGAATAGTAAATTAATTAAGTTTAATGTCCAGCACCTACCCCAATTTAATTCTGACTGGAGTGGGAATAGTAAATTAATTAAGTATAGTGTCCAGCACCTACCCCAATTTAGGGGTCGATTCCGATCTCGGCCGGAAGCGCACCTAACACTATTCGTCCGAAAAAAAAACAAGCCGAACGCGTGTTTCCCGACCGATTCGAACATTCGTACGAACAAGCAAGTACGATGTGCATAACTGCCCAGATCCCAACCCAGCCGTAAGTACCTATTCCAGCTCCTGTTCCCCGCCCGAGCCGGATCCGTAAACACAGAATCGAGTCGCACGGAAGCAAAAACACAGCACCTTCCGGCCGGACTAGAACGATGCGGCTTACGTACGCGCCGAACCCGTCGCTATGTCCGGCACGTCAGAGCATCCAGGAGAGCCGCACATAAGCTCCGATTCGCGCCACAAGACGATCCACGGCTACGAGACGAACAAGCCAGCCGGCGAGTACGAGTAGAAGCAACGAGAAATCCGAACGAGACGAACCAACCATGAATCCCATCGCGCAGGTCCTACCAATACTTCTACATCTATTACCGGAACAGGTACGGACGCGTACGGCGCAGACGGTAAGTCAAACACCCACTACACAAACAAACGACACGTACCCGACATATGTCACACACACATAGGGATGCAGAAATGACGCACACTAGCAACAGCAGAACCATAGGGGCGGGATGGCTATCACCAATGTCATACACACATATAGGGGCCTGGATGCCTACCACTAACACCACCCCTACTCAGGGGGCTAGATGCCTACCACTACCACCACCCCTACTCATGGGGTGCTGGATGCCTGTCACTACTACCATCCCTACTCATGGGGGCTGGATGCCTACCACTACCACCACTCCTACTCATGGGGTGCTGGATGCCTGTCACTACTACCATCCCCACCCATAGGGGCATGGATGCCTACCACTACCACCACCCCTACTCCGGAGGGGCTGGATGCCTACCACTACTACCACCCCTACTCATGGGGGACTGGATGCCCACCACTACCACCACCCCTACTCAGGGGGGATGAATGCCTACCACTACCACCACCCCTACTCAGGGGGACTTGATGCCTACCACTACTACCACCCCTACTCATGGGGGCTGGATGCCCACCACTACCACCACCCCTACTCATGGGGGCTGGATGCCTACCACTACCACCACCCCTACTCATTGGGGGCTGGATGCCTACCACTACCACCACCCCTACTCATGGGGTGCTGGATGCCTGTCACTACCACCACCCCTACCCAGGGGGCTGGATGCACCTCACCACCTACCCGGGGGCTGGATGCCTACCATTACCACCACTCCCTACTCATGGGGGGCTGGATGCCTACCACTACCACCACCCCTACTCACGGGGGCTGGATGCCTCACCACTACCACCACCCCGACTCAGGGGGCTGGATGCCTACCACTACCACCACCCCTACTCATGGGGTGTTGGATGCCTGTCACTACTACTCGCCCCTACTCATGGGGGGCTGGATGCCTACCACTACCACCACCCCTACTCATGGGGGCCTGGATGCCTGTCACTACTACCATCCCCACTAATAGGGGAATGGATGCCTACCACCACCACCACCCCTACTCCGGGGGGGCTGGATGCCTACCACTACCACCACCCCTACTCATGGTGGGCTGGATGCCTACCACTACCACCACCCCTACTCAGGGGGGGCTGGATGCCTACCACTCCCACCACCCCTACTCATGGGGGCTGGATGCCTACCACTACCACCACCCCTACTCCAGGGGGGCTGGATGCCTCACCACTACCACCACCCCTACTCAGGGGGACTGGATGCCTACCACTACTACCACCCCTACTCATGGGGTGCTGGATGCCTGTCACTACTACCATCCCTACTCATGGGGGCTGGATGCCTGTCACTACCACCACCCCTACTCATGGGGGCCTGGATGCCTGTCACTACTACCATCCCCACTCCATAGGGGAACTGATGCCTCACCACCACCACTACAACTACTCTGGGGGCTGGATGCCTACCACTACTACCACCCCTACTCAGGGGGCTGGATGCCTACCACTACCACCACCCCTACTCATGGGGTGCTGGATGCCTGTCACTACTACCATCCCTACTCATGGGGGGCTGGATGCCTACCACTACCACCACCCCTACTCATGGGGGCCTGGATGCCTGTCACTACTACCATCCCCACTCATAGGGGACTGATGCCTACCACCACTACCACCCCCTACTCCGGGGGCTGGATGCCTACCACTACCACCACCCCTACTCATGGGGGGCTGGATGCCTGTCACTACTACCATCCCTACTCATGGGGGCATGATGCCACTACCACCACCCCTACTCAGGGGCTGGATGCTCACCACTACCACCACCCCTAATCATGGGTGCTGGATGCCTACCACTACCACCACCCCTACTCAGGGGGGCTGGATGCCTACCACTACCACCACCCCTACTCATGGGGTGCTGGATGCTCTACCACTACCACCACCCCTACCCAGGGGGGCTGGATGCCTACCACTACCACCACCCCTACTCATGGGGGCTGGATGCCTACCACTACCACCACCCCTACTCCAGGGGGCTGGATGCCTACCACTACCACCACCCCTACTCATGGGGGGCTGGATGCCTACCACTACCACCACCCCTACTCATGGGGGGCTGGATGCCTACCACTACCACCACCCCTACTCATGGGGGGCTGAATGCCTACCACTACTAACCACCCCTACTCCGGGGGAGCTGGATGCCCACCACTACCACCACCCCCACTCAGGGGGCTGGATGCCTACCACTACCACCACCCCTACTCATGGGGTGGCTGGATGCCTGTCACTACTACCACTCCCTACTCATGGGGGGCTGGATGCCTGTCACTACCACCACCCCTACTCATGGGGGCCTGGATGCCTGTCACTACTACCATCCCCACTCATAGGGGCATGGATGCCTACCACCACCACCACCCCTACTCTGGGGGCTGGATGCCTGCCTACCACTACCACCACCCCTACTCATGGGGGCTGGATGCCCACCACTACCACCACCCCTCACTCCATGGGGGCTGGATGCCTACCACTACCACCACCCCTACTCATGGGGGCTGGATGCCTCACCACTACCACCACCCCTACTCATGGGGGCTGGATGTCTACCACTACTACCACCCCTACTCATGGGGTGCTGGATGCCTGTCACTACTACCATCCCTACTCATGGGGGCTGGATGCCTACCACTACCACTACCACCACCCTACTCAGGGGGCTGGATGCCTACCACTACCACCACCCCTACTCATGGGTGCTGGATGCTCTACCACTATACCACCCCTACTCAGGGGGCTGGATGCCTACCACTACCACCACCCCCTACTCATGGGTGCTGGATGCCTCACAACTACTACCACCCCTACTCAGGGGGCTGGATGCCTACCACTACCACCACCCCTACTCATGGGGGCTGGATGCCTGCCACTACCACCACCCCTACTCCGGGGGCTGGATGCCTACCACCTACCACCACCCCTACTCAGGGGGCTGGATGCCTACCACTACCACCACCCCTACTCATGGGTGCTGGATGCCTCACCACTACCACCACCCCTACTCATGTGGGCTGGATGCCTACCACTACCACCACCCCTACTCATGGGGTGCTGGATGCCTACCACTACTACCATCCCTACTCATGGGGGCTGGATGCCCACCACTACCACCACCCCTACTCAGGGGGCTGGATGCCTGCCACTACCACCACCCCTACTCAGGGGGCTGGATGCCTACCACTACCGGGGGGCTGGATGCCTACCATTGCCACCACCCCTACTCATGGGGGCTGGATGCCTACCACTACCACCACCCCTACTCCGGGGGCTGGATGCCTACCACTACCACCACCCCGACTCAGGAGGGGCTGGATGCCTACCACTACCACCAGCCCTACTCATGGGGTGTTGGATGTCTGTCACTACTACCATCCCTGCTCACGGGGGGCTGGATGCCTGTCACTACCACCACCCCTACTCATGGGGGCCTGGATGCCTGTCACTACTACCATCCCCACTAATAGGGGAATTGATGCCTACCACCACCACCACCCCTACTCCGGGGGGGCTGGATGCCTACCACTACCACCACCCCTACTCATGAGGGGCTGGATGCCTACCACTACCACCACCCCTACTCAGGGGGGGCTGGATGCCTACCACTACCACCACCCCTACTCATGGGGGGCTGGATGCCTACCACTACCACCACCCCTACTCCGGGGGGGCTGGACGCCTACCACTACCACCACCCCTACTCATGGGGTGCTGGATGCCTGTCACTACTACCATCCCTACTCATGGGGGGCTGGATGCCTGTCACTACTACCATCACTACTCATGGGGGGCTGGATGCCTGTCACTACCACCACCCCTACTCATCGGGGCCTGGATGCCTGTCACTACTACCATCCCCACTCATAGGGGAATTGATGCCTACCACCACCACCACCCCTACTCCGGGGGGGCTGGATGCCTACCACTACCACCACCCCTACTCATGGGGTGCTGGATGCCTGTCACTACTACCATCCCTACTCATGGGGGGCTGGATGCCTACCACTACCACCACCCCTACTCAGGGGGGGCTGGATGCCTACCACTACCACCACCCCTAATCATGGGTGCTGGATGCCTACCCCTACCACCACCCCTACTCAGGGGGGGCTGGATGCCTACCACTACCACCACCCCTACTCATGGGTGCTGCTGGATGCCTACCACTACCACCACCCCTACTCAGGTGGGGCTGGATGCCTACCACTACCACCACCCCTACTCATGGGGGGCTGGATGCCTACCACTACCACCACCCCTACTCCGGGGGGGCTGGATGCCTACCACTACCACCACCCCTACTCAGGGGGGACTGGATGCCTACCACTACCACCACCCCTACTCATGGGGTGCTGGATGCCTGTCACTACTACCATCCCTACTCATGGGGGGCTGGATGCCTGTCACTACCACCACCCCTACTCATGGGGGCCTGGATGCCTGTCACTACTACCATCCCCACTCATAGGGG
>CAWUFW010034016.1:0-11577 GCA_963921515.1 Calotriton arnoldi
CCATTTTATGAGAGTAAAGAATGTGACATGTCACACTGTAAAGTGTGTGAGTACCAAACTCATGCGCACACAGGAGATAAGCTATTTGTCCTGAGAGGGGCGTTGAAGAGAACATTGCTGAGTTCTGCATTTACAGTTTTTAACGTATGTAAGCTAAAAGACTACAAAGAACAATGTCACACATTTTCACTTAAAGGAAACTAGCCATATATCTGGATGTTAATGCAAATTCTCCATTATTATTTAGTTTATACAAATGATGAACTTCCTGCCAGACACGTTCATGTTGTCCATCACATTAACATAAACATGGCAATAGTATAAAATGCTAAATGAAAGGCTCTCTACTGATATATTTTTAAACGCTCTTAGGGCATATTTACAACTAAAGTGGCAGAGAGCGGCGTTAAGCCAAGAAGGCCAACAACGTGCTTCGTCACTTTAAAAAGGCAGGGCTGCGCCATATTTACAATACTGTGCAGCCCTGTGTTTCTCCCTGCGCTGGCGCTAAATTTAGCTGCCTAGCGCCAATGCAGGCACCCTTGCACCATAGTGCAAGGGTGCCTGCGTTGTGGGACTGATTGTTTATGTGCAGCTTCCTGTACATAAACAATCATACATGGCGTTTTGTTGTTTCTATGTGTTCTGCACAATGCAGCACACATAAAAACTGCAAATATGAGGAGAAATAAAGCATTTCTCCTCATTTCACTTGTTTAAGACATGGTTTTCCCTGGTCTAAATTTTGCGCTGCCCCATATTTACACCACCCTTGTAAATATGGGACATCATCAAAATCAATGGGTGTTGCAGCGGAACGCCCACCACAACACCCCTTGCCCACTCCTTACACGCTAAGTATAGTGTGAAAGGGTGCCTTGTTCACAAGGCGGCGTTAAGTGGCTTAACGCCGCCTTGTGAATAAGGCAAAGCCCCTATCGCCAAAGAAACATCTAAAAAATGGACGTTCCTGTGGCGATAGGGGCTTGTAAAAGTGCCCCTCAGAGTCCTTTTTCAGAGTTTTTTAAATGTCGTAGTATGTAAGTGTCCTACAGGACACCAATCCAGCCAAAAATGAGTGATACCACCGCTGAGAGCAAACACCAAGAGCGAGAAAAGTTGCAGCAGGGGCCGGGCCTTCCCCTCCCCGGAGCACCATGCAGAGGAAAGAGAAATTTGCTGCTGAGCTGAGGGAGCAGCAAACTCTTACCGAGCGGCCTGAAGGTCAAAGCGACGAGTCCGGGCTGGCCTGCCCCATCCGCACCACCAAGGTGCACAGGAAGGGAGAGAGACTTTGGCATAGCCTCCACCTCCAAAAGCAACCACTTCCCGTGAAAAGAGGAGCCGCCCGCTAATTAATTACAAACATTTGTAATGCAATAGGTCTTGCATTACTGAAAGTTCGAGCTATTGGCATTGTTAATAATAATGCAACACAAATAGCTCAAACTTTCAGTAATGCAAGAGCTATTGCATTACAAATCAATCACAGCATTCGCGCTTTAGCTCTAAACATCTTAAGCTAAAGTGCGGGTGCCGCGATTGCTTCAAAATTGAGGAAATTGAAAAAAAGTTTTCTTTTCTATTTGTTTACTTTTGAAGCAATCCCTGCACTCACGCTTGAGTTTAAGATGTTTAAAGCTAAAGTGCGGGTGCTGCGGTTGTAACAAAAGAAACCAAATAGAAAAAAATGGCAGCCGAATGCTTTTTTCTATTTATTTACTTTTGTTACAATTGCAGCACCCGTGCTTTAGATTAAAACATCTGAAGCTAAAGTGTGGGTGCTGCGATTGCTTCAAAAGTAAAGAAATAGATTTTTTTTTGTGATTTTCAATTTCTTTACTTTTGAAGCAACTGCGCCTCCCGCGCTTTAGCTTAAGATGTTTAAAGCTAAAGCGCGGGTGCAACCATTGTAACCAAAGTAAATAAGAACAAAAAAAAGCATGCAATTTCAACTATGAAAAGAAAGGCATGGCCGCAAATATTCCAACCAAGGCGTGCCGCGCTGAGTTAAACTTTAAAAGAAAGTGTTGCAGGAGAGCGTGTCCTGCCTGCAACAGCAGGCCGGAGAAAGCTATTTAAGAAAATAGTGCTCAAGGGCTGTAATTAAAACCTACTGAGTAACAACACATGTAGCAGGGGGTGCCCTCAAGGGGTATTCAGTCAAAATATCGAGTTGGAAATGTCGACTTACACTAACATTGAGTTTTAAAAATTGCGACACAGAAATATCGACAGCAAGAATATTGTGGTCAAGAATATCGACTTTAAGGTAACAAATATCTATTTTAAAAATATAGAAGTCATTAATATCGTTTGCAAAAATATAGTTGTTTAAAATATGGATTTTTTTATTAGTGTTATGTATTTTACTACATATTTTAAATGTATGTGATGTAAAGTTTTGTATAAGTATTGTTTATGTTTTTTAATATATGTGTTACATTTTTACTAGTTATTAATTTTATTTTAATGAAATTTTGCGTTTTTTTGTTCTATAGTGGGTTGTGGGTTTATAGGGGAATAGGGTGGGAAGTAATTTAATTATAATAAATGAATGAATATTTTTATTTATTAATATTTATTTAATTGAGATGTTATAATGTTAATTGTGTTTTAAAATGTAATTAGGTAAATTTTAGGTGTGGGGTTTATATGGGTAAAGGGCGGGAAGTCATGTATTTATAATTAACTAATAATTAGTTATTAATTAATATTAATTAATTGACAATTAAATATGGAAATTGTGTAATTAATTTTAGTTGCGGGTTGTGGGATTTTTCGGGGTATAGGATAGTAAGTAATTTATTTTGAGTTAATTATTAGTTGATAATATGAATTAATTAATAATTAATTAGGGTAATTGTTTAATTATTTTTTGTGTGTTTGGGTTTTGGGTTTATAGGGGTGAAGGGCGGGGAGTAAATTAATTTTACTTACTTTATAATTAGTTATTAAATACTGTCAGTTATTTAATTGAAAACATTTTTTAATTGTGTAATTAATTTTTTTACAGTTTAATTTTTGGTGTGGGTTGTGGGGATTATAGGTGTAAAGGGTGGGAAGTTAATTAAATTTTATGTGTTTTAATTTGTTTTTTAATTAATATTTGTTTAAGTGATAATTATGTTAATTATGCAAATACATTTTATTTTATTTTCGATGTGGGTTGTGTGGTGTTATAGGCTAGGACCTGGCTTGGCAGTTCGGGCTGGACTGTTCCCATGAGGCACAGGGTCAAGACTGATTTGCATATGGCCAGGTCTAAACTGGGGTAGCATGGTGAGCAAAAGAATGTTGGATTTAACCCAGATCTCTTGACTGGGGGTAAATGTTTTGATTTGATCAGCATTCCGTCCATCAATTGTGTGTCTTTTGCTTTCTCGCCCTAAGTGCGCCGAGTATGCCCAGACGTGGGTCCCGGGCTCACTGTGCCACTGGATTCAAGCTATTCTGGCTGATGAGGGGAGAAACCCTGAAACCGGTCCTAGGATGCTTGTTTCCAGTCCAGGAAGGACCTGGCTTGGCAGTTTGAGCTGGATTCTTCCCATGAGGCACAGGGTCAAGACTGATTTGCATATGGCCAGGTCTAAACTGGGGTGTCATGGTGAGCGAAAGAATGATGTATTTAACACAGATCTCTTGACTGGGGGTGAATGTTTTGAATTGTTCTGCATTCCGTCCATCAATTGTGTGTCTTTATTTTTTTCTCGCCCTAAGTGCGCCGGGTATGCCCAGATGTGGGTCCCGGGCTCACTGTGCCACTCGATTCAAGCTATCCTGGCTGATGAGGGGTGAAACCCCTAAACCTGTCATAGGATGCTTGTTTCCGGTCCAGGGAGGACCTGGCTTGGCAGTTCGGGCTGGACTGTTCCCATGAGGCACAGGGTCAAGACTGGTTTGCATATGGCCAGGTCTAAATTGGGGTGGCATAGTGAGCAAAAGAATGATGGATTAAACCCAGATCCTTTGACTGGGGGTGAATGTTTGGATTTGATCTGCATTCCGTCCAACAATTGTGTGTCTTTTGCTTTCTCGCCCTAAGTGCGCCGGGTATGCCCAGAAATGGGTCCTGGGCTCACTGTGCCACTGGATTCAAGCTATCCTGGTTGAATAGGGGTGAAACCCCGAAACCGGTCCTAGGATGCTTGTTTCCGGTCCAGGGAGGACCTGGCTTGGCAGTTCGGGCTGGACTGTTCCCATGAGGCACAGGGTCAAGACTGATTTGCATATGGCCAAGTCTAAACTGGGGTGGCATGGTGATCAAAAGAATGATGGATTTAACCCAGATCTCTTGACTGGGGGTGAATGTTTTGATTTGTTCTGCATTCTGTCCATCAATTGTGTGTCTCTTGCTTTCTCGCCCTAAGTGCGCTGGGTATGCCCAGACATGGGTTCCGGGCTCACTGTGCCACTGGATTCAAGCTATCCTGGCTGATCAATCAATCAATCAATCATATCACTTATAAAGCGCACTACATACCCGCGAGGGTCTCAAGGCGCTGGGGGAAGAGGGGGCTGGTGCTGCTACTGATCGAAGAGCCAGGTCTTGAGGAGTCTTCTGAAGGCCAGTAGGTCTTGGGTCTGCCGAAGGTTGGTGGGGAGGGTGTTCCAGGTCTTGGCGGCGAGGTGGGAGAAGGATCTGCTGCCGGCGGTCGTTTTCCGGATGTGGGGGACTGTGGCGAGGGCGAGGCTGGTGGAGCGGAGCTGGCGGGTGGGGGTGTAGAAGCTGAGTCGTCTGTTGAGGTAGGCTGGTCCGGAGTTGTGGAGTGCTTTGTGTGCGTGGGTGAGGAGCTTGAAGGTTATCCTCTTGTTGACAGGGAGCCAGTGCAGGTCTCTCAGGTGGGGTGTGATGTGGCTGCGTCGGGGGATGTCGAGGATAAGACATGCAGAGGCGTTCTGGATGCGTTGCAGCCGTCTCAGGAGCTTAGCCGTCGTTCCTGCGTAGAGGGTGTTTCCGTAGTCCAGCCTGCTGGTGACCAGGGCCTGGGTGACTGTTTTTCTTGTTTCGGTGGGGATCCACTTGAAGATCCTGCGGAGCATTCGGAGGGTGTTGAAGCAGGATGAGGAAACGGCGTTGACATGCTTAGTCATGGAGAGGGTGGGGTCGAGGATGACCCCTAGGTTGCGTGCATGGTCGGTGGGTGTCGGGGCTGTTCCCAGTGATGTCGGCCACCAGGAGTCGTCCCAGGCTGACGGGTTGGAGCCAAGGATGAGGACCTCTGTCTTGTCCGAGTTCAGCTTCAGGCGGTTGGTCCTCATCCATTCGGCGACGGCCTTCATTCCTTCGTGGAGGTGGGCTTTGGCGGTGTGAGGGTCTTTGGTGAGGGAGAGGATCAACTGGGTGTCGTCGGCGTAGGAGATGATGTTGAGGTTGTGCTGTCGGGCGATGTGGGCGAGGGGTGCCATGTAGATGTTGAACAGCGTTGGGCTGAGGGAGGAGCCTTGGGGTACGCCGCAGATGATGTTGGTGGCCTTGGATCGGAAGGGGGCGAGGCAGACGCTTTGTGTTCTGCCGGAAAGGAAGGATGTGGTCCAGTCCAGGGCCTTCTCTTGGATCCCGGCGTCGTGAAGGCGTGTTCGTAGTGTGTGGTGGCAGACCGTGTCGAAGGTGGCCGATAGGTCCAGGAGGATGAGGGCTGCTGTTTCTCCGTTGTCTAGCAGGGTCCTGATGTCATCGGTGGCGCCGATTAGGGCGGTTTCGGTGCTGTGATTGCTGCGGAAGCCGGACTAGGAATGGTCCAGGATGTTGTTCTCCTCGAGGTAGCGGGTCAGTTGTTTGTTGACGATTTTCTCGGTGACCTTCGCGGGGAACGGGAGCAGAGAGATGGGTCGGAAGTTCTTGAGGTCCTTGGGGTCTGCCTTGGGTTTCTTGAGAAGGCGGTGATCTCGGCGTGCTTCCAGCTTTCCGGGAAGGTTGCTGTCTCGAAGGAGATGTTGATTATTTTCCAGAGATGGGGCGCGATGGCTGTACTGGCTTTGTTGAAGACGTGGTGAGGGCATGGGTCTAGCGGTGAACCGGAGTGGATGGTGTTCATGATCTCGCTGGTGTCCTCGTCATTGATGTTGGTCCAGGAGAGCAGGCGGTTGGTGGTTGTGGGGGCAGTGGTCTCGGTGGTTGCCGGGGCGGTCGTGGTGTTGAAGCTGTCGTGGATGTCGGCGATTTTGCGGTGGAAGAAGGTGGCCAGTGAGTCGCACAGGTCTCGCGACGGCAGGATGTCGTTGGTGTTGGAGAGTTCCTTCACGATGTTGAAGAGCTCTTTGCTGTTGTGTGCGTTGTTGTCTAGGCGGTCTTTGAGTGAGGCCCTTTTGGCGGATCTGATGAGGTGATGGTGACTGCGGGTGGCGCTCTTGTGGGCGGCGTAGCTGTCCGCTGTCCGTTCGTGGAGCCAGATCTTCTCCAGTTTTCGGCATGTTCGTTTGGAGGCCTGGAGGTCTTCGGTGAACCAGGTGGCTTTCTTGCTGGTGTGGCTGTTGGGCGGATTCTTGAGAGGGGCGAGGATGTTGGCGCAGTCGTCGATCCACTGTCTGAGGTTGCGGGCGGCGGTGTCGGGGTCGGAGGGTTCGGCGGGTGGGCTCAGGGCGAGGGTGGTGGTTAGCTGGTCTTCGGTGACTCTGCTCCAGCAGCGGCAAGGCATTTTTTCGGTGCGGTGGTGCGTGGTGGGCTTCCTGTAGGTGAAGTGGATGCAGTGGTGGTCGGTCCAGTGGGGTTCGGAGGTGTGGTTGAAGGAGACGTGTGGGCTTGCGGAAAAGATGGAGTCTAGCGTGTGGCCGGCGGCGTGGGTGGGTGTAGTCACGATCTGTCTGAGTCCGAGGGTGGCGAGGTTGTCGATCAGGGTGGTGGAGTTGGTGTCCTTGTTGTTCTCGAGGTGGAAGTTCAGGTCCCCGAGGAGGATGTAGTCCGTGGAGGCGATGGCGTGTGTGCTGACGAAGTCAGCGATGGAATCGCTGAACTGTGGTCAGGGTCCGGGGGGTCTGTAGATGAGGGTTCCTCTGAGGGTGGTGTTGGGATCGGTGTGGATCTGGAAGTGCATGTGTTCGGCGGTGCTGAGGGTGTCGTCGGTGTTTGTTGAGACTCTGAGGGTGTTCCTGTGGACGATGGCGGTGCCTCCTCCGACTCCGTTGGTGCGGTCCCTGCGGGTGATCTTGTAGCCATCCGGGATGGCAATGGCGATGTCGGGGGCTGAAGCGGGATTCAGCCAGGTCTCCGTCAGGAATGCGACGTCTGGGGAGGTTGAGTCGAGAAGGTCCCAGAGTTCGATGGCGTGTTTGCGGGCGGAGCGGGTGTTGAGGAGGATGCATCTGAGGTAGTTGGGTTCTTTCCTGGGCGGTGGTTTGGCGGGGCGGGTGCTGGCGAAGCTGCAGTTCCGGCAGGTGAAGGGCTCTTGGGTGCGCTTCGGGGTGGCCCGGTAGCAGGCGTGCTCTTTTCCTGGGTTGAGTGCGTGGAGGGTGCTGGCGTCGTATCGGCGTCTGTTGATGTGGCGGGCGCAGGTGATGCCCGGGCCAGGGGTTCTGGCGCTGGGAGCGGTCCCGGCGCGGACGGGCACAGATGGGCTTGCCTTAGGCGCGCCTTTGGCGCGCCAGCGGCGCGGCCGCCATAAATGGGGAGGTGGGAGGGAGGAGCAGGGAATGGGGCAGCGAATGGGCAGTGAGGGGGCAGGGCCGCAGGGGCGCAGCGGCGGGAAACAGGCACGGAAAGGAAAAAAAAACGAGCACAATCAGGGCAGCAAGGGGGCACAGAAAGGAAAAAAAACAAGCACAATCAGGGCAGCAAGGGGGCACAGAAAGGAAAAAACGAGCACAATCAGGGCAGCAAGGGGGCACAGAAAGGAAAAAACGAGCACAATCAGGGCAGCAAGGGGGCACACAGACGGAGCTGTGTGGTGGGGGAGCGACCTACCAGTCAAGGTCAGGTAAAACCCGAAACCGGTCCTAGGATGCTTGTTTCCGGTCCAGGGAGGACCTGGCGTGGCAGTTCGAGCTGGACTGTTCCCATGAGGCACAGGGTCAAGACTGATTTGCATATGGCCAGGTCTAAACTGGGGTAGCATGGTGAGCAAAAGAATGATGGATTTAACCCAAATCCTTTGACTGGGGGTGAATGTTCTGATTTGTTCTGCATTCCGTCCATCAATTGTGTGTCTTTTGCTTTCTCGCCCTAAGTGCGCAGGGTATGCCCAGACGTGGGTCCCGGGCTCACTGTGCCACTGGATTCAAGCTATCCTGGCTGATGAGGGTTGAAACCCCGAAACTGGTCCTAGGATGCTTGTTTCCGGTCCAGGGAGGACCTGGCTTGGCAGTTCGGGCTGGACTGCTCCCATGAGGCACAGGGTCAAGACTGATTTGCATATGGCCAGGTCTAAACTGGGGTGGCATGGTGAGCAAAAGAATGATGGATTTAACCCAGATCTCTTGACTGGGGGTGAATGTTTTGATTTGTTCTGCATTACGTCCATCAATTGTGTGTCTTTTGCATATCCTGAATACAGCATGTCTCGAAGAGACATCCCAAGTGCTGTCTAGGCGAGACCTAAAAAAGCAGCAAGGGGCCCAGCAGACAAGCTTTGGGGAGGTGCAGCAGAAGCAACACAGAGAGCGAGGGAGGGAGGGCATACTGAATGGGGAAGAAATACATAGCAAAGAAAGAAAACACATGCACTCCCATGAAGTCCTTATAAGAAATTAAGAAAAAAAAGTATTTCACTGAATGCAGCAATGTCAGCAGTAAAAAGAAACAGGTCAACTAATCAAAACACCAAGAGCCTGAAATGCTTCTGGGTAGGATAAAAACAATCAAAGGCAGAAGAGCAAATGAATCAAGAGGAGACAACTAAGATAGACAACAAGACATTTAAACCTGAAAAAGGGTCTTGCCCTAAGTCGACTCTGTATATATTGAATAAAATAAGTTTATCAAGATCTAAAAAGCAGTGCACAAATTCAGAAATTAGGGAGGCTTGTGGGATTGCTTAACAGTGGAATCAGTGCAAATCACAATGCAAATTCCTTGAAAACAGTGCATGATAACCAAGGTAAACACACGAGGTACCCTGCTGTGAGCTGTCACAAAAAAGGAACATACCCATTCTAGCACTTTTCCATCACAGCCCACAGTGGCAGGCACTTTAAAAGTATCTTGTGGTGCATGGAATTAGCAATTTCGGACCGAACTGATTAGATTAAGGCAATTATATCTTCCTTAGATGTGATCTGATGAAGTTGGTCAGTCAGGGATAGGAATACAGATTCTCTACGTCTACCAGCATGTTTGAGACAATTTGAGGAGGGTGGGCACCTGCAGCAGGGACTGTAGCTATTGCCTTGTAGTGGTCTCCAGTAATTTAGTCAGGTAGAACAGATTGCAAATTGGGCAGCATTTACCCAGGTCTACAAGATTTAGTGACAGCGTTTTTTAGGAGAGGGTAGATCATTACCTTCTTAAGGCTGGAGGAAGATGGCCTGAGGTCACAGAGATGTTAACTTCCATCTAACCACATTGCTGAAATCTGAGATTTACTTTAGAAAAAGTCCTGGACATGCATCACATAGACAACAGATGTCCTGCTTCTGACTAATCAGGATGATGGTGTCTGTTACTCACACCCTGGAGAACAGTGTGAATATCGCTTGAAAACAAGCGATATTCGCACTGTGACCAGTGTTAGCTTGGTAATAGGGCGAGGGGGATTTAGCCATGTAATCCACCTCCCATTGGATTACATGGCTAAGTCAGGTTTGGACCAGGCGTTAACAAACAAGCGCTAAACGTGTTTAGCGCTGGTTCGTTAATCACCTCCCTGCCTCGCTAAGGCGATAGCGACCTTAGCGACTGTTTCCAGTCGCTTTTAGGTTGGGAACGCCTACTTTGCATGCCATTAGCGATAAATATCGCTGGCATGCAAAGCGGCACCAACCCGGTCAGCATATCGCCTAAAATCTGTCGCTAACAGCAGTTAGCGACAGCTTGCTAATAGGGCGATTGAATTATTGCCGCTTTAGCGGGAAAAAGTCCCGCTAAAGCGGCGATAATCACGTTGCTAATATGCCCCCATGTCTGTTATTTTAGATTATAAATTATCACTCAGCTTGTCACCAGTGCTAGCACAGAGTGGGAACCAGGTTGGATTCCATTACAGTCCCAGTGAATCCTCCCTGAATCCAGATGCACTTTGTTGATCCAGGGATATATGCAGTACTGGTCTTTAGACTGTCTGTTACTGTGCAGCCAAATCTTTAAGCCAAAGCTTGTTGCATCGATGTTTCTAAACATTTCTGCTCTGGGATGTGATGCTGAATATACCTCTGCTTGCTAAACAACAAGTCTTTATTGTCTTTAGCGGGACCACAGCAGTGACCTGGGGGCATTGCTACATGATACAATAGGAGGTAGTCTAGACAGAGGAGGCAGCCTTGCAGCACGCCTAGTCAGGGGAAATCAGCAACTCCATTCACTCACCAAATGAATACTCGCAAATGAACACTCGCCCTATTGAGGAAAGTCCAACTGTCTGGCAGTGATCTCTGTGATGTAAGTGTGGTGCATATGATCCAGCGGTATACCAACAACAGATACTCTACTACCATATACTCACCTGGGCCCATAAACTCACTTGGAGTAAACCGCTGGTTGTCAAAGTTTTATATATATTTTCACAATATTCAGGATTAGTTATTTAATACTCCTAACTAACCTTTCACTGATCAAAAAGTTCTTTCCTCTGGTCAATGGACCATTAGTTGAACTAGTTAATGGTGATAATTAACATAACTCTAACTATTCTTTTATTTAAAGTAAATAACCACAAACTCAGGAAAGTTTAAATCTTTATCTAAATCAAATGTATGTGAATCATTCCAAATACAGTGCAGTCACCAACATTCTTAGGAGAGAAAATTCAATTCATTAAATCCAAAAGCATTTACTTCGGACTCATACAATAATCAATGCTCAGAAAGGGAGAGGACAGAGAGAAAAGAACATTTATAAATAACGAGAAATTATATTTACCAAGAATGGTGTGAAAGACCAAATCCCTGGCCAAAGGGCTGGTAAGGGTCCCCCGGGATAGGTCAGGAGGCAAAGACTTCAGGACAGGATTCAGGACGGGATAGTTGACCTCTCTAGAATACAGACGATTGCGCCACACCCCTCTCTGACTCTCTTCCTCCTCGAGATTCTTCCACAATCTTCTGATCTAACCCAATTAATTTAGGATAGAAAGTTCTGCTTCAGGTTCTGCATTTGACTCTTCAACAGCATCTCACAGCATCTCTCACAGCAACAGCATCTCCCGCAGCAAAAACAGCATCCAGCATCGACGACTAACTAACTAACTAAAGCTATCTTAATTATACCTTTTGTTTCTCCATGTTCCACCCATTAAAGTTTCAATATCGTAAAAATACGAAATATGATTGGTCAGGCAAGGGGGAAGCTCCATCACACCATGCTTACATGTCACACAAATTAGTTTGACTATTGTTCGCAAACCCATCCCCTTACTTTTTATTCATAAATTTGATTCCCATACGCTTTCTTAGTTCACTCTGAAACAATATAATAACATTATGAATACG
>CAWUFW010034017.1:0-11577 GCA_963921515.1 Calotriton arnoldi
TTTCCTTTTAGCCTGTCTGTTTTTTAGGTCTCGCCTACGCAGCGCGCATGCGCTGCATAGGCAAAAGACCTTTTGCAATCGATTCGGCTTTCAGCCAAAACGTGCACGCGTTCCATTGCCTTCACTGGCAACGCGTGCACGTTTGGCGATTCACTCTGCGGGAGCGAGCAGCTGGCGCCATATGGTAGCAATTATCGCTCCTGGCGCTCGCTCGCTCCCGCAAGGGAATCGCACTCCCCCACCCCTCCCACTTCTTTAACCCAGAGTTTCACTTTCGCGGCCGCGGGCCGCACTTGTGTTTCAGTGCATGTTTTTTTTTGTAGCACAGCTCTCCTTTGTGTCAAAATATGTGAAGCATGCCCTTTAATGTGAAAACAACCATCACGCGATGCTTCCGTTTCTAGCAGTCAAGTGGTATTATGCTATCTATGTAGGCAAGCGCCTTCACGTCTCGCATAGGAGTAGTAAGCTCTATAAATATTACAATAGAAAAATACACACTTGTTAAAATTAAAACACGTTAAAAGCGATCTCTCCATCATGCAGCATAACGGCATCACACTGACCAAATAGAAAAATGCCATATTGATGAAAATAGTTACGTATGAAACTCAATTCTCACAATCGTGCAGATAGAAGGAACCCAAACAGAGCGGCTACGGGAGAACCAAAACAAAGCGGAAAAATACGCCATGGCCGCCACCCCCAGCCTCACCTTTAACTCCGCAGTCCGGAAGGCTCCAGTCCCTCCGTATCCATATCCGAGCAGGGGAGCGACGATGAGGAACGGCGATCGGATAAGACAGTTGTGTTTACTGTGGATCCGATGTACGGAAGGCTAAGGCCCCACTTTTAGACTTCTGCCACTGCCGTCGACTCTTCCTCTGCAGTATGAGGGATGGGGTGCGCCATCTACAGGGCCTCAGAAGTGGAAAAGAGAAAGAAAACGGGCTACGCTTTGTTACCCCCGGGGTACTGCTTGAAGATTCCCGCTTTGGGTGGGGGAGGGGCCGTTATTTGGCCGCTTTTTTGCAATCACACTGAACCTCATCTTAGAATAGAGCGGGGGCAGGGGTGGTAGGGAGCCCTGAGGGGCAAAATCAGGGTCTTCCCTAAAATGTACTCTAGGGGTACTCGGAGGTGGGGGTCCTACTTGAGTATTTGTGAGAGTGCGTGTGAGTATGTCTGTGCATGGTCATGCGTGCGTGTGTACGTGTGTTCTAGTGTGCGTGCATTTATCTCTGTTTTTGTACGACTAGCAGTGTATATCTCTCTGTGCGTGTTTTTGTGTGTGTGTTTTTTTAATACAGGCACCTCCCCATACAGGTTGCTGCTCTGACTCAGACTGACACCACTGGTGCTTCTGTGCAGACTGATGGGAGAAGATGTGAGATGGAGGGAACCCTTGTTTCAAGGAGGAACTCGCTCCACTCATGTTGTGCCTGCCCATCTTCTCCTTGTTTCTCCAATGTCTCTTTCCCTCTCTCTTCTCCATCCCCTTCTACCCCGTTTTCCCATTCCTGCCCCGCATCCATCAACCTTCACCTCTATCTCCTTCATTTTCCCCTCCTCCTTTCCCTGTGCCCCTTTTCCATGTACTGCCGTCTCTAACCATTTTCTCTCTTTTCCATTCTAAATATTTACCATTTCCTTTTCTCTTGCTCATTTTCCTCCCCTCATTTTTTCTGTGCCCACTTCGCTCCTCTATCCTTTTCTTTCTGCTCCAAGCCGATCTTCCTCTGGTTATATCTATTCCCTTCTCTCTCCCCTATAGAATCCTGCTGCCTCCCAACTACAGCCATCTCTCCCTTCTCGGACCTCTGCCCCATCCATCTCTCTATCGCTGACTGGACTGGCCACACTGAAAAGGCAAATGGGTCTGTGAGCATTTCGGTCTTCCTCGCACCTTGCAACAAACGACGTTCCTTTTTCTGCTGACCACAGCGCACTTCCCAGACATTTCGTTCCTCCTCTTCCTCTTTTCTATCTTCCACTCTATGTAACAAAGTTTTCTCCACCCCCCGTGCTTATCATTTTGCTCTTTTCTCGCCATGCTGATTCCCACTCCGCTTTGCATCCTCTTTGTCTCCCACACCCGGTATTTTATGTGGTGTGCAAATGTGGGTGGTATCTTCCAAGTGGGGTTGCCGATACAATTAAGGGTGTGGCTTAGAAAATGTGAACTAAACCCCTGTCCTTCCCACATCATCATCAGTATTTGGGTGCCTGGGAGTTTTCTGTTATTACATGCAGGTGTATCACACAACAAACAACATGTTTGCCAATACTCGTTAGCAGCACTTCCATCCAGCACCTCCTCATTCCCATGCCCTCTCCAACTCGGACACACACAACCACTTCTCTTTCCTCACTTGTATGGGAATGCTAAATGAAGAAGAAGGAAAATGTGAAATGTAAACAGGTACTGCATCGCTGACATGGATTATTTTGAGGGTTTTTACGGTCACTGTTGAGACATCAATCAGTATTTTGCTTGTAAAGTTCGTTTTAATAACTGCCGTGTCTGAGACCCAGCAGGTCCAGCCCCACTTACAATCCTGCCCTCACCCGTTTTCTCTGCTTTCTTCACACGTTCTGCTTTTTCACCATCATTCTTCTCTCCACTGCTTCCCACTCCTTGTAATAACAAGCATTGGCACAGCCAACAGGTCTCGCCTTTGGGACCTTATAAGTGTTTGGTTATCCAGCACAATATCCTTGGTGCAACAACATCAACTGTTGCATGGCTAAACACTTATAAGGTCCCAAAGGCGAGACCTATTGGCTATGCCAATGCTTTTTTTTTTTTTTTTTTTTTTTACAGTCCGCTTCTTCTCTCCCCCTACGTAATGGGCCCCTTTCTCTGCCCTCTTCGTTCCTTCGGATGCACCCCCTGTCTCTACGCCGTGAGGCACCCTCTCTTCCTATTTCCTTTCAGCCTGTCCGTTTTTTTTTTTTTTTTTTTAAACAGTCCGCTTCTTCTCTCCCCTCTACGTAATGGGCCCCTTTCTCTGCCCTCTTCTTTCCTTCGCATGCACCCCCTGTCTCCACGCCGTGAGACACCCTCTCTTCCTATTTCCTTTCAGCCTGTCAGTCCGCTTCTTCTCTCCCCTCTACGTAATTGGCCCCTTTCTCTGCCCTCTTCTATCCTTCGCATGCACCCCCTGTCTCCACGCCGTGAAGCACCCTCTCTTCCTATTTCCTTTCAGCCTGTCTGTTTTTTTCAGTCGAGCCTAGCGCAGCGCGCATGCGCTGCTCTAGGAGATGACTTCTTGGAATCACTCCAGCTTTTCAGCAAACTCGTGCGTGTGGCTTTTTTTTTTGCACACATTGTATTGCCATGGCGTGTGGCTTTCAAAAATGAAAGCACACAATTGGCCAAAGGCCGGTGCATGTCCCACCTTTCCCAGTAAATGCTTCCTCCCACGGCCTACAGCTGTCTGGACCGAGCAGCGGCGCGCAGGGTGCCATCTGTTCTGGGTCATATTACAAAGGTCACTTTTACTTTCGCGGCCGCTCTTGTTTTTGGTTAAATGCCAAGCTGGGATTAATGTCCTTAATGGAAACTTAAGTAAGCAAGAACCGACGAGAGCAGACCTCCTCCCAACCAGCAATGACGAAACTGGTTAAAATTAGTCAATAATAAACCAGACCTTCGGGTCACCGCGAGAGCTGTGCAGTGACTCGAGCATTTAGTCATGAGTGAGGAGGGGGCTCCATAGCCGGTGCAGTGACCGGCAGAGGGCTGACCTGCCCCAAAAGGACACGGACACTCCGGGGGCTGGTCAAACTGACGTCATATCCGGGGAATTCCCGTCAAAGTTGTCTCTAAAACGTCTAATAGAAATTCAAACATCCGTCAACGACTAATATATTGAGCGATAAATGTACATAAGCAGTTAGCAAGTTTATTGAAGTGTTTGTGACAAACATCACATGCTCATTGCAGAGCACTCAGGCTGCCTTCCAAAAAGAGAAGGGAACAACCCCTCCAGGTGATATATTTCATTGCCACTGACTCCTGTGACTCAAAAAGACTCTTGGTGCGCAGTTATCGGGGCGCAAGCACCTGCACGCATCCTGCACCCTTTGCCACCGAGTTCTTAAAACTATGCAAGAGATGGCTCCGTAGTTATTGCCCCTACGCCAGGTGCAACCTGAGGTCACAGGATTCAATCCCATAAGGGCTGGCTCAGACTTTAATCCTCTCCCGGCAGTAAAATAAGATTCATTCAGTTTCCGGCGCTGCTGCAAGACTTTTAGCCTCAAGCGCTATATAAAACACACATTGTAATTATAATTATGCCCACGTTTTGCCGGACCGAACTCTGCGTACCTTTTCCACGGATGTGCATAAAAATACAAAAAATCATTTTGTACCCAAATTTCTTACCATCCTGCTTAAGTGGCCGAACACCTGCTTGGGGGACCTCATTGAGAGTGAAAAACATGGCGCAGGGCAGCCTGCGGGCGCCCTCACCCAAGCAGCTGTTGACAGTACGGGCTTAGAGACAGTTTACATTAAATTTCATTTGTGCCTGTAATCCTCCCCCGTGGACGTGTTCTTGCACGGAGAGGCCGTCGCACTGTCTGATGCTACTGCCCGGCAGCCGGTGTACTGGAGGAGGTGAGCAGTGGCCCGCAGCCAGGCCGTCGGTACTCGGAGCTCCCACACTCATAAACAGGCAGGAATGTGTTCATTTACTGCTCTTTCACCCCCGCCCGCATTCCTCTGGTAGCTGCGGGCCTCGGGCGGCACGGACCGGGAGCGCAGGTGAGGCCCTTTCTTCTTTTAACAACTTTGCTTGATTTTACCGTCTCTGGCGGTTGCTTTTCCGTCCGCGTATCCCGCAAAACCGAGCCGTACACATCACCGGTCCATGCATTGCGTTGTTTTATACCTATGGATACGCCATTTCACGTGCGAATTCCATACATGCCGCTTTAACTTTCTTAAATACTTTCAGGTGTAGACGACAGTTCGCCCCGTGTTAAACTTTTAATATATCGAGCCTTCTGGTTGTACCATTCCTCTGAAGCCATCTCTGTTTCATATGTTTTAAATGGCAACCTTATTTTTCAATTTTTAATCTATTCATTATTAATCTTTTCTACTGCGTATAAATTACATATTTTTGGCCACCTTTTCCTGGCTAATTCCAGTGGCTCTGATAACCTGCTGCCTTCCAGCTCTGAAGTGCGATTTGCCATCGTCCACTATTGAAGCACTATGAAAATACGTTGTCTGAGTGCACTGCTTGAGAGTTGCAAAGGGTGTATATGTAATGGAACTGGGGCTCAGTAGATGTTGTAGCACCCAGGATAATGTGCTGCATGGCTAAAAACTTAAAAGGTCCCAAAGGCGAGGCCTATTGGCTATGCCAATGCTTGTTTACAATGGTGAGCATTCTGTTTAACTGAATAAAATATTGCTCTAATTTGTTTCCCCAGAGCTATTTTTAAATTCCTGGTTGTATTTACCTTTTAAGGCATTGGTCGGAATTCACTTTGCCTAATGCCAGCGTTAAAAGAAGTCATTCTGAAAGGTTGATAGTAAGATGCTAGATCTTAGAATTTCTCCCGTATATAATGTTTGAGGCATGTGTGGCTGTAGATACACATGCTTAGCATAAATATGTATGCCATCTAGTGTTGGGCTCGGATGTGTGCAAGTTATTTTTCTTTTTTTCCGAAGAGGTCTTTCGAGTCGCAAAGTGTAGTGACTTCTCCTCTTGCTTGCAATGCGCATGGTCCTCGACTCCATTGTTAAATTGTTTTTTTCACTGTCTGGTTCGGACGTGAGCTCCTCTGCTCCAGTTCGACACAGTCTTCTGTCATTCCTCTGATGCCGTCGGTATTGTTTCCATCGCGGTACGATCCTTATCTCCCTAGTTATAACATCGACATCAAATTCATCCGGGGGAATCCATTTGACCGCGGCCCTCTTGGGCCTTCGCCCTTTGGGCAGAATTTCTATTTGTCGTTCACTCAAAGAGATGTCCACTTGGTAATGGAACGGTTGCCTTTTCACTTTTGCCCTTCTTGCCACACTCACCGACCTACATCAGGTGTGCAACTTGTGCCTAACCCCCGAACAGGAGGAGGCAACCAGCGAGGCCTGCAAGTCTTCTCGCTCTAAAAAGATAATCCGAGATTGAAGGGCTCGATGAGACTATGTTCCAATGCTGCACTAAAGAAACACTGGACCTCTGCGGTTCGGAAGACCCAGAACTCGAAGAAGAGGCTCATCCATTGGCTGCTGATGAAGGAAACCTTCGCCTGATGAGAGCTCCGGGTCCGAGATGGAAATGCATGACGCCACTCCTGGGCAACCTGTTAGAATTGTGCCACCTCCACCCCCACCACAGCAGACGTCAATAAAAGCTCGACTAGCTCCACACCAAAAAGCTAAGAATTTTGTTGTGCCACCACTGCTTTCGGGCCATGGTCTGCACCGAACGGCTGCTCCGGGACACGTCCAGCCTCAGCGCCTAAAAGAGTCTAAATAGCACATCGTCGACCCCTAGCCCACCACATCGTACTCGAGCTGACCTTCAGCACCGAAAGCCTCGGAGCCAAAACACCCATACAACCACGGCGCCCCAAAAATCGGCTTTGGAACTGAAAGCATCTGCACTGAAAATAACATTGGCTAAACCTGCTTTGGAGCCGAAAACTCACAAAGCTGCCAAACACTCTGTAGAAAGAGTAGAACCGGTGCTTGACAGACTTCACCCGGAGTTGGATTCAATGCAAAAGCACCTAATGATCCACCTAGATACAGGACATATCCTCACCAGACCCCTTCACTCCAGGGGCTCAACCTGCAAAAAGACAGCTGTCTTTTTGAGGAGGCTTTAGACATTCCTCTTCCTCCAAAGAAGGAAAAGGAGGCCCACTGTACACGTTCCCACCACCACAGCCTGCTGCCCCATCACCACAACTCTTATCTGTTCACCGTATTACTGATTCACCTGAGGGTTCACTACACTCCTAAACAGGGGATGGGGGGGACCAATATTCAATCCCGCTTCAAGAAGGTACGTGGGATTCATATGATGCAGATCCACAAGATAATACAGATCCGTATCTATATCCGGCCAGACCATCTCCCCCTGATGACACAACAACTATCATGACCAGCTGAGTAGGGTGGTTACATTCCATAAAGTACCTCTACCTACTGAGCCTCTAGAGGACGATTTTTTAAATTCAAAACACTATGGTCCAATCCGCGTTCGACACAATATATGCCAATGCTCAAGGGTGTGTTCAGACACACTCAAGACATTTTCAATGGCCCGTTAGGGCTAGAGTTATCACTCCCAGGGTCGATAAAGTGCAAGCCCTCACCAATTGACCCTACAAACATTAAGGGACAACTTACACCTGACTCCCTAGTGGTGGCCACAGCCTGTAAAAGGGCAAACTCTCAGACATCTGGTGATGTGCACCCACTAAATAAAGAGAGCAAGAAGATAGACGCAGCGGGTAAGAGTGGTTGCAAAATCTACCAACCATTGGAGGATTGCGAAATCCATTGGTCTCTTATCGCGCTATGACGGGGCCCACTGGGATGAAATGAAAGAGATTATCCAGCATCTTCCTGGAGAGCACAAAAAAAGGCCATATCCGATTGCCTCAGAGGGCAAATTTATATCGAACACCACGATACGTTGTGCCCTCAATACAGCTCACACAGCTGCTAAGAGTATCTGAAAGAGACACGTTAGTGATAGATTCCTTACCTTAGAATATCCCCAGGCGTCAGGCTGGATCCGGAAAGTTTTGCGTAGCAGTACCCTTGCGCGTCGGTAGGCGGCGTCGTGCGGCTCCGCGTCCGTCAGTCGGCGTCGTGATCGCCGGGATGACGTCGCGGGCAGTACTTAGGCGCCGCCCCTGCGCGCTGACGTCTGTTCTTCTTTTCCCGCGCCAGTAAGCGCAGATCCGGGAAGAGCAGTGCCCTGGTCAATTTTTGACCATACTTTTTGGTGATTTTTTCACTGTTTTTTCCACCTTTACAGGTGTCATAGGGATGCCCGGCTGAGCGATGCGGCGCCTGTGCGCGGATGATGTCCGTCACCGACCCGCATTGGGAGTGTCTCTTCTGCCTCGGCCGAGGCCACGACACCGAGTCTTGTCCCGAATGCCAGGCCCTCAACCCGAAAGCTTTGCGAGAGCGGTCTCGAAAGCTCCTCGAGGCCCGGCATTCGGCTCCGCGGAAGCCCCGGTCGCGTGAGAGGTCCAGGGGTCGCTCGCGGAGTGCACACCGGTCGTCGGGCGTCGAAGTCTTCTTCGTCCGGTAAGCCTAGGCACAAGAAGTCCAAGAAGCATCGGTCGCTCTCGGACTTCGCCGCCGCGGTCTCGCGACTCGGCTGAGGCCCCTCCCGGCACCGTCCCCGCCCCGCGGCCCCGGACTTGCCTGTGGAGTCGCCCCCGTCATACCCGCCCTTCCCGGGTTCGGGGCGGATCCGGCCAAGGTACAGGAGTTCCTGTCGGCCATCGGCCCGCCTCTTCGGGCCTTCAGGCCCCTCCGGTGCGCCTTCGGGCCCCGCGGGCCCTGATGGGGTTGATCCGGCGTCGCCGGCGGCTCCGGGCGTCGCCCGAGCCTCCAGCCTCGATCCCGGCTCCGGCTTCGGCCCCGGCCTCGATCCCGGCTCCACAACCCCCATCGACGCCGGTCGACCTCACGACACCTCCGCCGGCGCCGATGTCTCCGGTGCCAGTCCTCGACGCCGCCCTGGGCTCCGGGCGGCGTCGTCCCCTGTCCCTTCCGGCTCCGGACATGGACCCGGAGCGACGTGCGCCTCGACGCCGGCTCCGGCGCCCGATGGGACCTTGGGTCCCAAATGTCCCTCCTCCTCCTTATTTTGAACCAGAGGAGGACCAGGAGGACTGGGAGGGGTCTGATGACCCTCTGACACGCAACTGTCAGTATGATGAGGACTGGACAGAGAGTCTAGGGAGGCCAGTGGTCCTGGATACTTCTCCTGACACTGGCATGCTGTCTCCCTCCCGTGGCTACGGAGGAGGGGGCCAATTACGGTACGGTGTTGCGTGAGGGCTGCTGGGGCCTTACGTCCTCCAGCTCCCTACTTTGACGGTCAAGCCTAACATCTTGACAGAGGTGCTTCAGCCGGCAGCCTCCTCTGCGGAGACTGTGCTGCCGCTTTAACGACGCCCTCACTGGACGTTCTTTTGGGGCGCCTGGTCCAAGCCCAACACAGGGGCTCCTGTGGATCGGAACGTGTCACGACGCCATCGCCCCGCTCCGGGCGACCCCCTGTTTCTTTCTGTCCACCCCACTCCTGAGAGCTTGGTTGTCCAAGCTCTCCGCTTCCCAAACCGCCTTCCCTACCGCTCCTCCGGATAGGGAATCCAAACGCCTGGATCAGTTTGGGAAGAAAGGTTTTTCTTCCTCCAGTGCTGGCTTGCGGTCCGTTAACACCGCTTGTCTTTTGGGCCGATATACCCACTCCTGTGGGATTCGGTGGCGGATGTTTTGCCCCAGTGCCCTGAGGAGGTCCAGGCACTGCTTTCCCGCGCCATTGCGGAAGGAAGGATGCGGCCAAATACACTATCCGTTGTGGCCTTGACACCGCCGACTCGCTGGGCAGGTCGATTGCAACGACGGTGGCGCTCCGGCGCCACGCCTGGCTGAGAACCACTGGTTTTTCAGGGGATGTCCAGAATACTCTCATGGACATGCCCTTTGATGGAGTTCGGTCTTTTGGGTCCAAAGCAGACCATGCGTTGGAGCGCTTTAAGGACTCACGGGCTACTGCAAAGTCCCTGGGCCTTTCTGCTACACGCCCTCCGCTGCCTTCTGCTTTTCGCCCCTATCGTGGCCACGGTAGGGGCGCCCTTCACGTCAGCAGCCCAGCCACCGGCCCGCGCAGCAGGCGTCTTCGCGTGGGCCGAGGACGTGATTCCCGCGCCGTGGCGGATCGGGCAACCAGCGTGCGGGTCAGGCCACCACCTCCAACCCGTCCGCGGCCTCCAAGCCCTCCCTAGTCCCTCCTTTCAGGTGCACGGCACGCCAGTAGGGGGCAGGGTCCGCCATCACCTTCCCCACTGGCGCACCATCACCTCGGACAGGTGGGTCTTGGACATTGTCCGAAGGGGCTACTCCCTCCCCTTCGAGACCACCCCCCAGCCATGCCACCTCAATTCCACCGCATGTCAGGGGATCACTTGGTGCTTCTACGGAAGGAAGTCACGGCCCTCTTGACCAAGAGGGCCATCGAGCATGTTCCGACCCCAGAAGTAGGGGCGTGGTTGCTACTCCCACTACTTTCTGGTGCCCAAAAAGGACAAGGAGGACATGCGTCCTATCTTGGACCTCCGGAACGTCAATCGCTCCCTCCGGAAGGAGAAGTTCCAAGATGCTCACCCTAGCTCAGGTCTTGACTGCCCTCGACCCTGGAGACTGGTTGGTAGCGTTGGACTTGCAGGACGCGTATTTCCACATCCCTCGTCCTGCCGGCCCACCGGCGTTACCTTCGGTTCACGGTAGGCCCCGAGCATTTTCAGTTCACCGTGCTCCCTTTGGCCTTACCAGTGCCCCTCGGGTGTTCACGAAAGTGATGGCGGTGGTCGCAGCTCATCTGCGCCCGGGCAGGGTTTCAGTCTTCCCCTACCTCGACGACTGGCTGCTGAAGGCGGGCTCGTCCCAGGCAGTCGTCTCCCACCTCCAGACTACGGCCGAACTCCTGCACTCGCTGGGGTTCTCCATCAATGTGCCGAAGTCGCATCTGATTCCTTCTCCACAGCTCCTTTTCATCGGAGCGGTTCTGGACACGACGCAGTTTCGGGCCTATCCTCCCGAATCAGCGAGTCCGGGATATTCAGGCTATGATTCCGATCTTTCAGCCTTTATCCTGGGTTTCGGTACGGATGACCCTGAGGCTGCTGGGCCTCATGGCCTCCTGCATCCTGCTGGTCAATCATGCCAGATGGCATATGCGGGCTCTGCAGTGGGACCTGAAGTTCCAGTGGGCGCAGCACCAGGGCAACCTGTCCGATCACGTCCAGATCTCGGAGGGGACTGCAAGACAGTTGCAGTGGTGGCTCTCGAACCGGCAATGGGTCATGGGCAGATCCCTCTCCCTTCCCCAGCCAGAGCACACACAGTTGTGACGGACTCCGTCCCTTCTGGGATGGGGCGGTCACATGGGAGAGGCGGAGATCAGAGGCCTCTGGTCTCCGGCGGAGTCCCGGCTCCATATCAACATTCTGGAGCTCCGGGCGATCCGACTTGCACTCAAGGCATTCCTTCCCTCTGTCAAAGGGAAGGTAGTGCAGGTGTTCACAGACAACACCACCGCCATGTGGTACTGCAACAAACAGGGCGGGGTGGGGTCTTGGACCCTTTGTCCAGGAGGCTCTGCGCCTCTGGACATGGCTGGAACATCAGGGCATGTTCCTGATGGTTCAACACCTGGCAGGTTCCCTGAACGCCAGGGCGGACGAACTCAGCCGCAGGTGCATGATGGATCACGAATGGCGTCTTCACTCGGAAGTGGCGCAAGGACTCTTTCTACAGTGGGGAGAGCCTTGGTTAGATCTATTCGCCAC
>CAWUFW010034018.1:0-11577 GCA_963921515.1 Calotriton arnoldi
CGTCACTGACGTTCTTTTGGGCGCCTGGTCCAAGCCCACCACAGGGGCTCCTGTGGATCGGAGGCGTGACCCGGCGCCATCGCCCTGCTCCGGGCGACCCCCTGTTCTCTCTCTCGACACCCCACCCGAGAGCTTGGTTGTCCAAGCCTCTGCCTCCCAAACCGCCTTCCCTACCGCCCCTCCGGATAGGGAAGTCCAAGCGCCTGGACCAGTTTGGGAAGAAGGCTTTCTCTTCCTCCAGTGCTGGCTTGCGGTCCGTCAGCACCGCTTGCCTTTTGAGCCGATATACCTCCCCTGTGGGATTCGGTGGCGACTGTTTTGCCCCAGTGTTCTGAAGGAGGTCCAGGCACTGCTTACCACGCGCCATTGCGGAAGGAAGCGGATGCGGCTAAATACACCATCCGATTGTGGCCTTGATACCGCCGACTCGCTGGGCAGATCGCTTACCACGACGGTGGCGCTGCGTCGCCACGCCTGGCTGAGAACCACTGGTTTCTCGGGTGATGTCCAGGGATACACTCATGGACATGCCCTTTGATGGAGTCGGTCTTTTTGGTTCCAAAGCAGACCATGCGCTGGAAGCGTTTTAAGGACTCACGGGCTGCTGCCAAGTCCCTGGGCCTTGCTGTTGTGCGCCCTCCGCTAGCCTCTGCTTTTCGCCCCTTTCGTGGCCACGGAAGGGCGCCCAGTGCACGTCCAGCTGCCCAGCCACCGGCCCGCGCGCAGCAGCGTCTTCGCGTTCCGAGGGCGTGGCTACCGCCGTGGCGGATCGGGCAGCTCAGCGTGCGGGTCAGGCCACCACCTCCAGCCCGTCCAGCGGCCTCCAAGCCCTCCTAGTCCTTCCTTTCAGGTGCACAGCACGCCAGTAGAGGCAGGGTCCGCCATCACCTTCACCACTGGCGTCCCATCACCTCGGACAGGTGGGTCTTGGACATTGTCCGAAGGGGCTACTCCCTCCCCTTGAGACCACTGCCCCCAGCCATGCCACCTCAGTTCACACCGCATGTCATGGGATCCTTGGTGCTTCTGCAGAAGAAGTCACGGCCCTCTTGGCCAAGAGGGCCGTCAGAGCATCGTTCCGACCCCAGAAGTAGGGCGTGGTTGCTACTCCCACTACTTTCTGGTGCCCAAAAAGGACAAGGAGGACATGCGTCCTATCTTGGACCTCCCGGAACGTCAATCGCTTCCTCCGGAAGGAGAAGTTCAAGATGCTCACCCTAGCTCAGGTCTTGACTGCCCCTCGACCCTGGAGACTGGTTGGTAGCGTTGGACTTGCAGGACAGCTTATTTCCACATCCCCGTCCTGCCGGCCCACCGGCGTTACCTTCGGTTCCACGGTAGGCCTCGAGCATTTTCAGTTCACCGTGCTCCCCTTTGGCCTTACAAGTGCCCCTCGGGTGTTCACGAAAGTGATGGCGGTGGTCGCAGCTCATCTGCGCCGGGCAGGGGTTTCAGTCTTCCCCTACCTCGGCGACTGGCTGCTGAAGGCGGGCTCGTCCCAGGCAGTCGTCTCCCACCTCAGACTACGGCCGAACTCCTGCACTCGCTGGGGTTCTCCATCAATGTGCCGAGTCGCATCTGATTCCTTCTCCACAGCTCCTTTTCATCGGAGCAGTTCTGGACACGACGCAGTTTGGGCCTATCCTCCCGAGCGGCGAGTCCGGGATATTCAGGCTATGATTCCGATCTTTCAGCCTTTATCCTGGGTTTCGGTCACGGATGACCCTGAGGCTGCTGGGCCTCATGGCCTCCTGCATCCTGCTGGTCAATCATGCCAGATGGCATATCGCGGGCTCTGCAGTGGGACCTGAAGTTCCAGTGGGCGCAGCACCAGGGCAACCTGTCCGATCACGTCCAGATCTCGGAGGGGACTGCAAAACAGTTGCAGTGGTGGCTCTCGAACCGGCAATGGGTCATGGGCAGATCCCTCTCCCTTCCCCAGCCAGAGCACACAGTTGTGACGGACGCGTCCCTTCTGGGATGGGGCGGTCACATGGGAGAGGCGGGAGATCAGAGGCCTCTGGTCTCCGGCGGAGTCCCGGCTCCATATCAACCTTCTGGAGCTCCGGGCGATCCGACTTGCACTCAAGGCATTCCTTCCACTCTGTCAAAGGGAAGGTAGTGCAGGTGTTCACGGAACAACACCACCGCCATGTGGTACTGCAACAAACAGAGGCGGGGTGGGGTCGTGGACCCTTTGTCAGGAGGCTCTGCGCCTCTGGACATGGCTGGAACATCAGGGCATGTTCCTGATGGTTCAACACCTGGCAGGTTCGCTGAGCGCCAGGCGGACGGAACTCAGCCGCAGGTGCATGATGGATCACGAATGGCGTCTTCACTCGGAAGTGGGCGCAAGGACTCTTTCTACAGTGGGAGAGCCTTGGTTAGATCTATTCGCCACCCGAAGAGACGCGCAATGTCATCAGTTCTGCGCGTTGGAATTTCCAAGGCGGCACTCGCTCGGCGACACTTTCCGTCACGCAGTGGAGTTGCGGTCTGTTGTAGCGCCTTTCCGCCTATACCACTTCTACCCAGAGTGTTGAAGAAGATTCGGCACGACCGGGCCCAAGTCATCCTTGTGGCTCCCGGACTGGGCTCGAAGAGTTTGGTATCCCGAGCTACTCAGCCTATGAGCGTCGATCCCCCGATCCGTCTGCCTCTTCGGGAGGATCTTCTGTCGCAGCAGCAGGGGACGGTCCTCCACCCGAACCTGCTCAGCCTCCACCTGCTTGCGTGGAGATTGAGCGGCGGCAGTTGATTCCTTTCGACTTGCCTCCCGAAGTTTGTGATGTGATTCTGGCAGCCAGGCGTCCCCTCCACTAAGGTGGTATACGCCTGCAGGTGGAAGCAAATTTGTGGCATGGTGCACAGCAAAGGCTGTGAATCCCCTTTCTGCCCCTCTTTCTGAGGTTCTTCTGTTCCTTCTTTCCCTGGTCCAACAGGGTTCTGCCCTGGGTACCATCAAGGAGCTATCTTTGTGCCATCTCGGCCTTCCTCAGGCTTCCTGATCAGCCCTCCCTTTTCAAGTCCCCTGTTGTTAACAGGTTCTCTAAAAGCATTGCTCACCTCTTCCCTCCTGTTCCGTTTGTGATGCCTCAGTGGGACTTGAACTTGGTTCTTACCTTTCTTAATGTGCGCTCCCTTTGAGCCTCTACATAACTGTCCTCTTCGTCTTCTGACTCTGAAGACAGCCTTTCTGGTGGCCATCACCTCCGCTCGGCGGGTGAGTGAGCTCAGGCTCTATCTTGCAAACCTCCCTTTCTGTCTGTTCATCCAGACAAGGTTGTTCTTCGGACGCGTCCGTCCTTCTTGCCAAAGGTGGTTACTGCTTTCCACATTGGGCAGACCATCCACTTTGCCCACCTTCTTTCCGCCTCCGCATCCTTCCAGAGAGGAAGAGAGGCTCCACCGTCTGGACCCAAAACGTGCGCTCTCCTTCTATATCGACCGCACAACAACACTTCCGGGTGGATGACCAGCTCTTTGTTGGCTACGTGGGCGCCAAAAAGGTCGGGCGGTGCACAAGAGAGACCATCTCCCGCTGGGTTACCTTGTGCATCAAAGACCTGCTATTCTTTGGCTAAGGAAGGAGCCTCCTGTTGGGCTGCGTGCCCATTCCACCAGGGCAACGGCTGCTACCACGGCCTTGGGCCGCGGTGTTCCGCTGCCGGTTATCTGTCAGGCAGCTACGTGGGCCTCGCTGCACACGTTTACCAAGCATTACTGCCTTGACAGTCAGGTCCGGAGGGACGGCTTCTTTGGCCGTTCTGTCCTCCAGGACTTCCTTGTCTGATCTTTGTTCGCAGACCCACCACCGGGGTTGGTATTGCTGGGGTATCTATTCTAAGGTAAGGAATCTGTCACTAACGTGTCTCTTTCAGATGCACAAGTTACTAGCTTGTGTAACGATATATCTGTAAGAGACAGTAGTTAGTGACAGATTCCTTGCCGCCCACCATCCTCCCGTTCTGCGAACTGATTTCTGGAGTTAAGGACATCCCTTTCAGGGCCCTAGTATTTTCAGACACCTATGTCAGCTTCTTGCATGGCTCTGCGTTCCTGGCGCGGAAGAGTCGTGTACAGAACTGGCGATCAGCGCGCAGAGGCGGCGCCTAAGTACTGCCCGCGACGTCATCCCGGCGATCCACGACGCCGCGCGGCGGACGCGGAGCCGCACGGCGCCGCCTACCGGCGCGCAAGAGTACTGCTACGCAAAAACTTTCCGGATCCAGCCTGACGCCTGGGGATATTCTAAGGTAAGGAATCTGTCACTAACTACTGTCTCTTACAGATATATCGTTTCACAAGTTAGTAACTTGTGCATATTACCAAGTAACTGTGCATCTACCTTCCTGACATTTTCATGGGATATGAGCAGATTTCAATTCAGCGCTGAGACCTACTAGTGCTGAATCAGGTGGCACACAGATCTCACATGCCTGCTGCTCAGCATCCGCGTGCAATTCAAGCGTGGCTTCTCACCGCAGTACCTACACGACTAGTCACCCAGCTCATTTGAGCAGCCTGAGAGATCCCTACCATGCCATGTGACAGCCAGGAACATACCCTGCCAATCTGAGGTACGTGCACTGCAGCTGGGCCGCATAGACCTATGGTTCGCTGTCGAGGTGCACCCCAGGTGTGCTCACGGTGACACGCTAGCGTGAACATTCTCTGGACCACTCCCGTAGACATGAGGTTTCATCCCGACCGGGTAATGAAATCCCCATATGCGTTACCTGGCGTACTCGCAGTCCACATACCTTGCTGGAGCAGAAGCCTTCTGTGCCTGCGTCAGGACAATTCTTGACTTGGTCCCGGGCAATTCAAAGCCAGTGTCTTAAGCACTATGTGCAGCTGTGTATGGGAAGCTTCCCAGTCACTATCTGCTAAGCGGAGAAGTCTGGAGCTGCAGTTGTCCATTGATATAGCTGCTACACCAGAGCTAGCCAGTTCATGGCAAAATAAGCAAGCTCATAGCGCTGCCACCTCCCCGCCATTCGGAACAATGCAGAGGGACACCAGTCAGTGACCTTTATATCGAATATACAAATTGTGGTCAATCCGCTGAGAGTTACAGATTCAGCTCCCTCAATATCATGGGTGAATCGCCTCCGCAGATCATGTCACCGCGAAGTAGCATCCAGCAATGTCTAGCAATCTGAGGCGCATACCAGGCCTCAAGATTTGCCAATCAGATTCTGGAAATAACAGATGAGGAAGGCAGCTAAGCATATCGGCATCATGGAATCCTTATATATCTGAAAGAGACACGTTAGTGATAGATTCACTTACCTTAGAATATCCCCAGGCGTCAGGCTGGATCCGGAAAGTTTTGCGTAGCAGTACCCTTGCGCGTCGGTAGGCGGCGTCGTGCGGCTCCGCGTCCGTCGTCGGCGTCGTGATCGCCGGGATGGCGTCGCGGGCAGTGCTAGAGCGCCGCCCCTGCGCGCTGGCGTCAGTTCTTCTTTTTCCGCGCCAGCAACGCAGATCCGGGAAGAGCAGTGCCCTGGTCAATTTTCGACCATACTTTTTGGTGATTTTTTCACTGTTTTTCCATCTTTAAGGTGTCGTAGGGATGCCCGGCTTCAAGCGATCGCGGCGCCTGTGCGCGGATGATGTCCGTCACCGACCCGCATTGGGAGTGTCTCTTCTGCCTCGGCCGAGGCCACGACACCGAGTCTTGTCCCGAATGCCAGGCCCTCAACCCGAAGCTTTGCGGAGCGGTCTCGAGCTCCTCGAGGCCCGGCATTCGGCTCACGGAGGCCCGGTCGCGTGAGAGGTCCAGGGGTCGCTCGCGGAGTGCACACCGGTCGTCGGCGTCGAAGTCTTCTTCGTCCGGTAAGTCTAAGCACAAGAAGTCCAAGAAGCATCGTCGCTCTCGGACTTCGCCTCGCCCGATCTCGCGACTCGGCTGAGGCCCCTCCCGGCACCGTCCCGCCCCGCGGCCCCGGACTTGCCTGTGGAGTCGCCCCCGTCCATACCCGCCCTTCCCGGGTTCGAGGCGGATCCGGTCAAGGTACAGGAGTTCCTGTCGGCCATGGCCCGCCTCTTCGGGCCTTCAGGCCCCTCCGGTGCGCCTTCGGGCCCCGCGGGCCTGCAGTGGGGTTGCTCCGGCGTCGCCGGCGGCTCCGGCTCCGGCGTCGCCCGGGCCTCCAGCCTCGATCCCGGCTCCGGCTTCGGCCCCGGCCTCGATCCCGGCTCCACAACCCCCATCGGCGCCGGTCGACCTCACGACGCACCTCCGCCGGCGCCGATGTCTCCGGTGCCGTTCTCGGCGCCGCCCTGGGCTCCGGGCGCGTCGTCCCAGTTCCTTCCGGCTCCCGGACATGGACCCGGAGCGGCGTCGCTTCGGCCGCCGGCTCCGGCGCCCGATGGGACCTTGGGTCCCAAATGTCCCTCCTCCTCCTTATTTTGAACCAGAGGAGGACCAGGAGGACTGGGAGGGTCTGATGACCCTCTGACTCGCAACTGTCAGTATGATGAGGACTGGACAGAGAGTCTAGGGAGGCCAGTGGTCTGGATACTTCTCCTGACACTGGCATGCTGTCTCCTCCCGTGGCTACGGAGGAGGGGCCAATTTTAGTGCCGGTGTTGCGTAGGGCTGCTGGGGCCTTACGTCTCCAGCTCCCTACTTTGGCGGTCAAGCCTAACATCTTGACAGAGGTGCTTCAGCCGGCAGCCTCCTCTGCGGAGACTGTGCTGCCGTTTAACGACGCCCTCACAGACGTTCTTTTGGGCGCCTGGTCCAAGCCCAACACAGGGGCTCCTGTGGATCGGAACGTGTCACGACGCCATCGCCCAGCTCCGGGCGACCCCCTGTTTCTTTCTGTCCACCCCACTCCTGAGAGCTTGGTTGTCCAAGCCTCCGCTTCCCAAACCGCCTTCCCTACCGCTCCTCCGGATAGGGAATCCAAACGCCTGGATCAGTTTGGGAAGAAAGGTTTTTCTTCCTCCAGTGCTGGCTTGCGGTCCGTTAACACCGCTTGTCTTTTGGGCCGATATACCCACTCTCTGTGGGATTCGGTGGCGGATGTTTGCCCCAGTGCCCTGAGGAGGTCCAGGCACTGCTTTCCCGCGCCATTGCGGAAGGAAGGGATGCGGCCAAATACACTATCCGTTGTGGCCTTGACACCGCCGACTCGCTGGGCAGGTCGATTGCAACGACGGTGGCGCTCCGCCGCCACGCCTGGCTGAGAACCACTGGTTTTCAGGGGATGTCCAGAATACTCTCATGGACATGCCCTTTGATGGAAGTCCGGTCTTTTTGGGTCCAAAGCAGACCATGCGTTGGAGCGCTTTAAGGACTCACGGGCTACTGCCAAGTCCCTGGGCCTTTCTGCTACACGCCCTCCGCTGCCTTCTGCTTTTCGCCCCTATCGTGGCCACGGTAGGCGCCCCTTCACGTCAGCAGCCCAGCCACCGGCCCGCGCAGCGGCGTCTTCGCGTGGCCGGGGGCGTGGATTCCGCCGTGGCGGATCGGGCAACCAGCGTGCGGGTCAGGCCACCACCTCCAGCCCGTCCGCGGCCTCCAAGCCCTCCTAGTCCCTCCTTTCAGGTGCACGGCACGCCAGTAGAGGCAGGGTCCGCCATCACCTTCCCCACTGGCGCACCATCACCTCGGACAGGTGGGTCTTGGACATTGTCCGAAGGGCTACTCCCTCCCCTTCGAGACCACCCCCCAGCCATGCCACCTCAATTCCACCGCATGTCAGGGGATCACTTGGTGCTTCTACAGAAGGAAGTCACGGCCCTCTTGACCAAGAGGGCCATCGAGCATGTTCCGACCCCAGAAGTAGGGCGTGGTTGCTACTCCCACTACTTTCTGGTGCCCAAAAAGGACAAGGAGGACATGCGTCCTATCTTGGACCTCCGGAGCGTCAATCGCTTCCTCCGGAAGGAGAAGTTCAAGATGCTCACCCTAGCTCAGGTCTTGACTGCCCTCGACCCTGGAGACTGGTTGGTAGCGTTGGACTTGCAGGACGCGTATTTCCACATCCCCGTCCTGCCGGCCCACCGGCGTTACCTTCGGTTCACGGTAGGCCCCGAGCATTTTCAGTTCACCGTGCTCCCCTTTGGCCTTACCAGTGCCCCTCGGGTGTTCCACGAAAGTGATGGCGGTGGTCGCAGCTCATCTGCGCCGGGCAGGGGTTTCAGTCTTCCCCTACCTCGGCGACTGGCTGCTGAAGGCGGGCTCGTCCCAGGCAGTCGTCTCCCACCTCCAGACTACGGCCGAACTCCTGCACTCGCTGGGGTTCTCCATCAATGTGCCGAAGTCGCATCTGATTCCTTCTCCACAGCTCCTTTTCATCGGAGCAGTTCTGGACACGACGCAGTTTCGGGCCTATCCTCCCGAACGGCGAGTCCGGGATATTCAGGCTATGATTCCGATCTTTCGGCCTTTATCCTGGGTTTCGGTAAGGATGACCCTGAGGCTGCTGGGCCTCATGGCCTCCTGCATCCTGCTGGTCAATCATGCCAGATGGCATATGCGGGCTCTGCAGTGGGACCTGAAGTTCCAGTGGGCGCAGCACCAGGGCAACCTGTCCGATCACGTCCAGATCTCGGAGGGGACTGCAAAACAGTTGCAGTGGTGGCTCTCGAACCGGCAATGGGTCATGGGCAGATCCCTCTCCCTTCCCCAGCCAGAGCATACAGTTGTGACGGACGCGTCCCTTCTGGGATGGGGCGGTCACATGGGAAAGCGGAGATCAGAGGCCTCTGGTCTCCGGCGGAGTCCCGGCTCCATATCAACCTTCTGGAGCTCCGGGCGATCCGGCTTGCACTCAAGGCATTCCTTCCCTCTGTCAAAGGGAAGGTAGTGCAGGTGTTCACAGACAACACCACCGCCATGTGGTACTGCAACAAACAGGGGCGGGGTGGGGTCTTGGACCCTTTGTCAGGAGGCTCTGCGCCTCTGGACATGGCTGGAACATCAGGGCATGTTCCTGATGGTTCAACACCTGGCAGGTTCTCTGAACGCCAGGGGCGGACGAACTCAGCCGCAGGTGCATGATGGATCACGAATGGCGTCTTCACTCGGAAGTGGCGCAAGGACTCTTTCTACAGTGGGGAGAGCCTTGGTTAGATCTATTCGCCACCGAAGAGAGCAGCGCAATGTCATCAGTTCTGCGCGTTGGAATTTCCAAGGCGGCACTCGCTCGGCGACGCTTTTCGTCGCGAGTGGAGTTGCGGTCTGTTGTACGCCTTTCCGCCTATACCACTTCTACCCAGAGTGTTGAAGAAGATTCGGCACGACCGGGCCCAAGTCATTCTTGTGGCTCCGGACTGGGCTCGAAGAGTTTGGTATCCCGAGCTACTCAATATGAGCATAGATCCCCGATCCGTCTGCCTCTTCGGGAGGATCTTCTGTCGCAGCAGCAGGGGACGGTCCTCCACCCGAACCTGTCCAGTCTACACCTGCTTGCGTGGAGATTGAGCGGCGGCAGTTGATTCCTTTCGACTTGCCTCCCGAAGTTTGTGATGTGATTCTGGCAGCCAGGCGTCCCTCCACTAAGGTGGTATACGCCTGCAGGTGGAACTAAATTTGTGGCATGGTGCACAGCAAAGGCTGTGGATCCCCTTTCTGCCCCTCTTTCTGAGGTCCTTCTGTTCCTTCTCTCTCTGGCCCAACAGGGTTCTGCCCTGGGTACCATCAAGGGTTATCTTTGTGCTATCTCGGCCTTCCTCAGGCTCCCTGATCAGCCCTCCCTTTTCAAGTCCCCTGTTGTTAACAGGTTCTTAAAAGCATTACTCACCTCTTCCCTCCTGTTCCGTTTGTAATGCCTCAGTGGGACTTGAACTTGGTTCTTACCTTTTTAATGTGCGCTCCCTTTGAGCCTCTGCATAACTGTCCTCTTCGTCTTCTGACTCTAAAGGCAGCCTTTCTGGTGGCCATCACCTCCGCTCGGCGGGTGAGTGAGCTCCAGGCTCTTTCTTGCAAACCTCCCTTTCTGTCTGTTCATCCAGACAAGGTTGTTCTTCGGACGCGTCCGTCCTTCTTGCCAAAGGTGGTTACTGCTTTCCACATTGGGCAGACCATCACTTTGCCCACCTTCTTTCCGCCTCCGCATCCTTCCAGAGAGGAAGAGAGGCTCCACCGTCTGGACCCAAAGCGTGCGCTCTCCTTCTATATCGACCGCACAAAACACTTCCGGGTGGATGACCAGCTCTTTGTTGGCTACGTGGGCGCCAAAAGGTCGGGCGGTGCACAAGAGGACCATCTCCCGCTGGGTTACCTTGTGCATCAAGACCTGCTATTCTTTGGCTAAGAAGGAGCCTCCTGTTGGGCTGCGTGCCCATTCCACCAGGGCAACGGCTGCTACCACGGCGCTTGGGCGCGGTGTTCCGCTGCCGGTTATCTGTCAGGCAGCTACGTGGGCCTCGCTGCACGCGTTTACTAAGCATTACTGCCTTGACAGTCAGGTCCGGAGGGGCGGCTTCTTTGGCCGTTCTGTCCTCCAGGACTTCCTTGTCTGATCTTTGTTCGCAGACCCACCACCGGGGTTGGTATTGCTGGGGTATCTATTCTAAGGTAAGGAATCTATCACTAACGTGTCTCTTTCAGATGCACAAGTTACTAACTTGTGTAACGATATATCTGTAAGAGACAGTAGTTAGTGATAGATTCCTACCGCCCACCCATCCTCCCCGTTCTGCGAACTGATTTCTAGGAGTTAAGGACATCCCTTTCAGGGCCTAGTATTTTTCAGACACCTGTGTCAGCTTCTTGCATGGCTCTGCGTTCCTGGCGCGGAAAGTCGTGTACAGAACTGGCGTCAGCGCGCAGGGCGGCGTCCTAAGTACTGCCCGCGACGTCATCCCGGCGATCACGGACGCCCGGCCGACGGACGCGGGCCGCACGACGCCGCCTACCGGCGCGCAAAGGGTACTGCTACGCAAAACTTTCCGGATCCAGCCTGACGCCTGGGGATATTCTAAGGTAAGGAATCTATCACTAACTACTGTCTCTTACAGATATATCGTTACACAAGTTAGTAACTTGTGCATCAAGGTGGGTCAAACTATCAAAGGAAGCTCAATCTTTTGGCATTAGGTTCTGCTTCACAACATAGAGCTCACAGTTGAGCATATTTTGGGCCTGCAAAACGATGGCGGACACTTTCAGCAAAACCAGTTGGAGCTGCCAGGAGTGGGAGTTATGGTACAATAAGGTAATGTCACTGTGGAGAGCAATTGAAACGGATAAACCAATGCAAGAGTTAATCTTTTGTATGTAATCAAAGTCAAGCACCACCATACAGTTTTTCACCAAGGGATGTAATTGTATTTCATCACAACATTGAAAAAAATCAAATTATAAAGTACAAACCAATTCATGACTGGATATTTTTAGAACAGGTGCACGAAGGGTGAAGTGATAAGTGCATGGGAGGGATTGTGAGAAAGGACAGTAGTGTGCATATACATACATCAGCAAATAAATAAATAAACTATCCAGACAGTTTCCTGCCAAATACACTAAATGTCAAATCATAACATAATTGCAGTTTTGCAGCGTGAATCCTTCTGGATTCACTATGCTGTGCATTATTCCGCGGTCTAGTGGTTGGGTCC
>CAWUFW010034019.1:0-11576 GCA_963921515.1 Calotriton arnoldi
AGGGGGTCGTGCTGGGGGTGGTGTTTCAGGGTTTAGGGCAGTGCAGTAGTGTTTGGGCAGTGTAGGGGATCGTGCAGGGGGTGGTGTTTCAGGGTTTAGGGCAGTGCAGTGGTGTTCGGGCAGTGTAGGGGGTCGTGCAGGGGGTGGTGTTTCAGGGTTTAGGGCAGTGCAGTGGTGTTCGGGCAGTGTAGGGGTCGTGCTGGGGCTGGTGTTTCAGGGTTTAGGGCAGTGCAGTGGTGTTCGGGCAGTGTAGGGGGCGGTGCAGGGGGTGGTGTTTCAGGGTTTAGGGCAGTGCAGTGGTGTTCGGGCAGTGTAGGGGGTGCTGCAGGGGGTGGTGTTTCAGGGTTTAGGGCAGTGCAGTGGTGTTCGGGCAGTGTAGGGGGTCATGCAGGGGGTGGTGTTTCAGGGTTTAGGGCAGTGCAGTGGTGTTCGGGCAGTGTAGGGGGTCGTGCTGGGGCTGGTGTTTCAGGGTTTAGGGCAGTACAGTGGTGTTCGGGCAGTGTAGGGGGTCGTGCTGGGGCTGGTGTTTCAGGGTTTAGGGCAGTGCAGTGGTGTTCGGGCAGTGTAGGGGGTTGTGCTGTGGCTGGTGTTTCAGGGTTTAGGGCAGTGCAGTGGTGTTCGGGCAGCGTAGGTGGTCGTGCCGGGGCTGGTGTTTCAGGGTTTAGGGCAGTGCAGTGGTGTTCGGGCAGTGTAGGGGGTCATGCTGGGGCTGGTGTTTCAGGGTTTAGGGCAGTGCAGTGGTGTTCGGGCAGTGTAGGGGGTCTTGCTGGGGCTGGTGTTTCAGAGTCTAAGGCAGTGCAGTGGTGTTCGGGCAGTGTAGGGGGTCTTGCTGGAGCTGGTGTTTCAGGGTTTAGGGCAGTGCAGTGGTGTTTGGGCAGTGTAGGGGGTCATGCTGGGGCTAGTGTTTCAGGATTTAGGGCAGAGCAATGGTGTTCAGGCAGTGTAGGGGGTTTTGCTGGAGGTGGTGTTTCAGGGTTTAGGGCAGTGCAGTGGTGTTCGTGCAGTGTAGGGGGTGGTGTTTCAGGGTTTAGGGCAGTGGTGTTCAGGCAGTGTAGGGGGTCTTGCTGGGGTTGATGTTTCAGGGTTTAGGGCAGTGCAGTGGTGTTCGGGCAGTGTAGGGGGTCGTGCTGGGGGTGGTGTTTCAGGGTTTAGGGCAGTGCAGTGGTGTTCCGGCAGTGTAGGAGGTCGTGCAGGGGGTGGTGTTTCAGGGTTTAGGGCAGTGCAGTGGTGTTCGGGCAGTGTAGGGGGTCGTGCTGGGGGTGGTGTTTCAGTGTTTAGGGCAGTGCAGTGGTGTTCGGGCAGTGTAGGGTGTCGTGCTGAGGGGTGGTGTATCAGGGTTTAGGGGTGTGCAGTGGTGTTCGGGCAGTGTAGGGTGTCGTGCAGGGGGTGGTGTTTCAGGGTTTAGGGCAGTGCAGTGGTGTTCGGCCAGTGTAGGTGGTCTTGCTGGGGGTGGTGTTTCAGGCTTTAGTGCAGTGGTGTTCGTGCAGTGTAGGGGGTCTTGCTGGGGCTGGTGTTTCAGGGTTTAGGGCAGTGCAGTGGTGTTCGGGCAGAGTAGGGGGTCTTGCTGGGGCTGGTATTTCAGGGTTTAGGGCAGTGCAGTGGTTTTTGGGCAGTGTAGGCGGTCGTGCTGGGGCTGGTGTTTCAGGGTTTAGGGCAGTGCAGTGGCGTTCGGGCAGTGTACGGGGTTGTGCTGGGGCTGGTGTTTCAGGGTTTAGGGCAGTGCAGTGGTGTTCGGGCAGTGTAGGGGGTCGTGCTGGGGGTGGTGTTTCAGAGTTTAGGGCAGTGCAGTGGTGTTCGGGCAGTGTAGGGGGCGTGCTGGGGCTGGTGTTTCATGGTTTAGGGCAGTGCAGTGGTGTTCGGGCAGTGTAGGGGGTCGTGCTGGGGGTGGTGTTTCAGGGTGTAGGGCAGTGCAGTGGTGTTCGGGCAGTGTAGGGGTCTTCCTGGGGGTGGTGTTTCAGGGTGTAGGGCAGTGAAGTGGTGTTCGGGCAGTGTAGGGAGTCATGCTGGGGGTGGGGTTTCAGGGTTTAGGGCAGTGCAGTGGTGTACGGGCAGTGTTGGGGGTCTTGCTGGGGGTGGTGTTTCAGGGTTTAGGGCAGTGGTGTTCGGGCAGTGTAGGGGGTCTTGCTGGGGGTAGTGTTTCGGGGTTTAGGGCAGTGCAGTTGTGTTCGTGCAGTGTAGGGGGTCGTGCTGGGGGTGGTGTTTCAGGGTTTAGGGCAGTGCAGTAGTGTTCGGGCAGTGTAGGGGATTGTGCAGGGGGTGGTGTTTCAGGGTTTAGGGCAGTGCAGTGGAGTTCGGGCAGTGTAGGGGGTTGTGCAGGGGGTGGTGTTTCAGGGTTTAGGGCAGTGCAGTGGTGTTCGGGCAGTGTAGGGGTCGTGCTGGGGCTGGTGTTTCAGGGTTTAGGGCAGTGCAGTGGTGTTCGGGCAGTGTAGGGGGTCTTGCTGGGGGTGGTGTTTCAGGGTTTAGGGCAGTGGTGTTCGGGCAGTGTAGGGGGTCTTTCTGGGGGTGGTGTTTCAGGGTTTAGGGCAGTGCAGTGGTGTTCGGGCAGTGTAGGGGTCTTGCTGGGGGTAGTGTTTCAGGGTTTAGGGCAGTGCAGTTGTGTTCGTGCAGTGTAGGGGGTCGTGCTGGGGGTGGTGTTTCAGGGTTTAGGGCAGTGCAGTAGTGTTTGGGCAGTGTAGGGGATCGTGCAGGGGGTGGTGTTTCAGGGTTTAGGGCAGTGCAGTGGTGTTCGGGCAGTGTAGGGGGTCGTGCAGGGGGTGGTGTTTCAGGGTTTAGGGCAGTGCAGTGGTGTTCGGGCAGTGTAGAGGTCGTGCTGGGGCTGGTGTTTCAGGGTTTAGGGCAGTGCAGTGGTGTTCGGGCAGTGTAGGGGGTCTTGCTGGGGGTGGTGTTTCAGGGTTTAGGGCAGTGGTGTTCGGGCAGTGTAGGGGTCTTTCTGGGGGTGGTGTTTCAGGGTTAGGGCAGTGCAGTGGTGTTCGGGCAGTGTAGGGGGTCTTGCTGGGGGTAGTGTTTCAGGGTTTAGGGCAGTGCAGTGGTGTTCGTACAGTGTAGGGGGTCGTGCTGGGGATGGTGTTTCAGGGTTTAGGGCAGTGCAGTGGTGTTCGGGCAGTGTAGGGGGTCGTGCTGGCGGTGGTGTTTCAGGGTTTAGGGCAGTGGTGTTCTGGCAGTGTAGGGGGTCTTGCTGGGGGTGATGTTTCAGGGTTTAGGGCAGTGCAGTGGTGTTCGGGCAGTGTAGGAGGTCTTGCGGGGGTGGTGTTTCAGGGTTTAGGGCAGTGCAGTGGTGTTCGGGCAGTGTAGGGGTCATGCTGGGGGTGGTGTTTCAGGGTTTATGGCAGTGAAGTGGTGTTCGGGCAGTGTAGGGGGTCGTGAAGGGGTGGTGTTTCAGGGTTTAGGGCAGTGCAGTGGTGTTCGGGCAGTGTAGGGGGTCGTGCTAGGGTATGTTTTTCAGGGTTTAGGGCAGTGCAGTGGTGTTCGGGCAGTGTAGGGGGTCGTGCTGGGGGTAGTGTTTTAGGGTTTAAGGTAGTGCAGTGTTGTTTGTGTAGAGTAGGGGGTCGTGCTGGGGGTAGTGTTTTAGGGTTTAGGGTAGTGCAGTGGTGTTTGTGTAGTGTAGGGGGTCATGTTTTAGGGTAGTGCAGTGGTGTTTGGGTAGTGTAGGGGGTCGTGCTGGGGTAGTGTTTTAGGATTTAGGTTAGTGCAGTGGTGTTGGGGTAGTGTTTTAGGGTTTAGGGTAGTGCAGTGGTGTTTGTGTAGTGTAGGGGGTCATGCTGGGGGTAGTGTTTTAGGGTTTAGGATAGTGCAGTGGTGCTTGTGTAGTGTAGGGGGTCGTGCTGGGGTAGTGTTTTAGGGTTCAGGGTAGTGCAGTGGTGTTTTTGTAGTGTAGGGGGGTCATGTTTTAAGATGCAACGCTCCAATACCTGACCAGTCTGCACTACATAAAACTGCAAAAAAACTAAAAATAAAAAGTGTTTTGCACACTTTTGTCATTGGGCTATATGTGGGCTACATCTGGGTAATATTTGTGCTACATTTGGGCTCTTTTTTCACTGGTGGCCATCTTGGAAGACTTCTTTGTTATGAAGTTTCCTAATTTCCTCATTTACTGCAGTCTCCTCAGTAGGAAATGCTTTCAGTTTTTTACTTTGATTCCATCAAGAAGGCATTCAGGTGTGTCACACATTTGCCATAAATTCAGAATGTTATTACTCTAGTTGTTCATTAGATCACTGTAGTAAAGCTACTGCTCACCAAGGAGTTAACTGGAAGTCTACTGCTGGTATTGAAAGTGATTGTTTCAGTCTGCATGTCAGAATTTTCTAATGAAATAGAAGAGGATTTGAGATCTCACTTAAAACATGCACTAAATTTTCTTTTTGCAGCACTAACCATAATTTCTATGGCAAAATGAACCCCCTCATTTTGTTCCTTTTTAAATTAAATGTTTTAAGTGTTACCAGTTTATTCCAATCAAGATGGCTTCAGGTGTGCCATACTTTTGTCATAAGTAAGGCTGTTAGCACTCTAGTTGTTCTTTAGAACACTCTGGGAAGCTGCAGTAGAACACAAAGGCATCAACTGACAGGCTGCTCCTGTTGAAATATAACAGGAAGATATTTGAGATCTCACTTAAAACATGTCCTAATTTTTCTTTCTACAGCACTAACCATAATTTCTATGGCAAAATGAACCCCCTCATTTTGTTCCTTTTTAAATTAAATGTTTTAAGTGTTACCAGTTTATTCCAATTAAGATGGCTTCAGGTGTGCCATACTTTTGTCATAAGTAAGACTGTTAGCGCTCTAGTTGTTCTTTAGAACACTCTGGGAAGCTGCAGTAGAACACAAAGGCATCAACTGACAGGCTGCTCCTGTTGAAATATAACAGGAAGATATTTGAGATCACACTTGAAACATGTCCTAATTTTTTCTTTCTACAGCACTAACCATAATTTCTATGACAAAATGAACCCCATCATTTTGTTCCTTTTTATATTAAATGTTTTAAGTGTTACCAGTTTATTCCAATCAAGATGGCTTCAGGTGTGCCATACTTTTGTCATAAGTAAGACTGTTAGCGCTCTAGTTGTTCTTTAGAACACTCTGGGAAGCTGCAGTAGAACACAAAGGCATCAACTGACAGGCTGCTCCTGTTGAAATATAACAGGAAGATATTTGAGATCACACTTGAAACATGTCGTAATTTTTCTTTCCAGAGCACTAACCATAATTTCTATGACAAGATGAACCCCATCATTTTGTTCCTTTTTAAATTAAATGTTTTAAGTGTTACCAGTTTATTCCAATCAAGATGGCTTCAGGTGTGCCATACTTTTGTCATAAGTAAGGCTGTTAGCACTCTAGTTGTTCTTTAGAACACTCTGGGAAGCTGCAGTAGAACACAAAGGAATCAACTGACAGTCTCTGCCCTTGTTGGATGTACATGTTTTACTGAGAATGTCAGACTTCATTCTCACATGACTGAGAAAGATAATGTGAATTTACAGAAAATATGCTCTCATTTTAGCTTCTGGGGCACCTTCCAAAACTGTATGGGACAAGCATGTGAAAATAGTTTTCTCTCAAACATGATTCATGATATCCCAGCAGAAGGTTTTTCACAGGGTAAAATCACCTTAGAACACACCACAATTCCTGAAATTAGTATGGTACCAACCAACAAATGAATTCTAATGTAACTAAAGTCTGTTATCACCCTTTATAGTTCTCCTTTTGGTAACCCTCAAAATCTTCGATTCACTACAATGCATTTCAATGTGGTACTATCATTTATATTGGTCCCAAGATGGCTGCCAGCAATTCCAGGATGAAGTGCTGACAGCCAATCAGATCTCACGATGACATGTGTGGTTAGGCTCCGCCCAGATATATATGTGTTTTTACTTTTGATTTTCTCAGCAACTACTGAACGGATTTACACCATTTAACAAAAAGGGTTCTTTTTGAACCAAGAACTACCTCTTTGCCAAATTTGGTGTAATTCCGTTCAGCAGTTCGGGCTGTAGCCTTGCATAAAGTTTCCTATGGGAATTTGATTTTTTGACTCTTATTTTTTAATTTCTCCGCAACTACTGAACGGATTTACACCATTTAACAAAAAGGGTTCTTTCTGAACCAAGAACTACCTCTTTGCCAAATTTGGTGTAATTCCGTTCAGCAGTTCGAGCTGTAACCGTGTCTAAAGTTTCCTATGGGAAAATGAATGGGGAAAACACGTTTTGGGACCCCCTTTTTCTCGGCCCCCGCTTGACGAATCACCCTGAGACTTTCAGGGTAGGAGCGGACCGGAGCGGGCCATAAAGTTTGAAAATTTGCGAAGATTCGTCAACCGACGCAAGAGTTATTTCAAATAGAATGTCGCGGATTTCCTATGGAAAATAGGTCCTAACTATAACTATCTACTGGCGACCGCCAGTAGATAATATATATATATGTATATATATATATATATATATGTATATATATATATATATATATATATATATATATATATATATATATATATATATATATACTGAGAGAGCAGGCTGTCGACACTGTGTTCGATGAGGAAAGACCAGGAACCAGTGGACAGAGAAAGAAATAGGAGCGAGTGGCAATACCAGGGCCAATGATGCTGTGACTATTATGAAGCAACTGGAAAAACTACGACGTAACGAAATATCCAAATGGTGGGAGACCAGATCACTTGACAAATATCTTGAAGTGGGGTGAGTCCCAAGGGGATTAAGAATTTTAATCACACCAACTTTTGAGAACTTAGATACGGATATGCTGCAAGAATGGGCCACGAACATTGCAGAGTCCTCTAACAATATGATGAGGATTCTCACCAGGTATGCAAAAAAAGATAGAGTGAAAATACTTGATGAGGTTAAAAGGATCCAAAGCGAACTTGCAGCAATTTCGACGGTTGAAGCCATTGAGAAATTTGAAAAAAAGTTGGCAGTGAAACTGAGTAAATATGAAAATACGATAAAAGAGAGGAAAGCCACTCAATTTACAAGAGACCGATTGTATTACCAACGGGGGCAGATCTATACCTTCACCAAGAGGTTTGACACCTTACGTAGACAAGAACTGTCTGGTAACCTTGCCTCCAATAGCAAAAATAAAGAAAAGCAGAAGAATACATACACGAGCTCTGAGTGGAGTTCAGAGGCAGACACAGACATGGATGAAGGGGGTAGTGCCAGTGGCAAACAATTCAAACCATCCACAGTTGTCCAAGAGTTCCATTTTTAGGAATGGACCGCAACATCACTGCCAGACAGAAGCCTTCGAGAGGAGGAAGAGGCAGGGGTTACAACAAAAACGAAAGAGAAGACGAAGAAGGCATGGAACTAAGATCGGGCTCCAGGAAGAAGGATTACAAAAGGAAGTAGTAAATTGTAACTCCATCACAGTAATAAATTTATCTGAGTTGGAATTATCAGAAGAAGATCTGAACACCTTATCATTAGGTTTGTCCTTCTGCAGTCACAGCAATTTTGACTACACGCAAACACGCACAGACTTTTTAAAATTTGTGCGTAAACTAAAATTGTGAAAATATTTTAATAAGAAAAATCTGTGTGAAAAAATAACCGTTAGTAGGATGCAGCATGAAACAGTTGACAACCTGACGGTGGCTGATCTGAACCTACTTAGAGACATGGATGAACTGGAACGAGAAGCCAATGGCTTAGATGAGGAGCTATGCAATGCCAACACGGTCGACGGACTAGGTCTCAATATTTATGGGACCAGAGTCACGGAATTCAGAAAGAAATCAACATTTACACCAGTTATGCCAAAAGACTCTATCGATTTGTTTACAGAACACGTTATTGATGACCTCAAGGATCTAGCTAAGGAATCAAGTAAAGACTTTTACAAAAATAAAAAAGAGGAAGATATCAAATATGAAAAGATCATGAAAAAAATCAAAGCAAGGAAAGACATAGTTGTCAGACAGTCAGATAAAGGGGGCAACGTAGTCTTGTGGCCCCTATGCCAGTATGACGCTGAGGCAAGATCTCAATTGAAAGACAAAGAATGTTATCAGAAAGTCCCGTTGAGCAGTGTGTTGGAAATTCAAGCGAAATTCCACAAGGAACTGGCACGTTGGAGAGGTTTGGGGTTGATCTCCGAGTCAGACTTCCAATATTTGAGAGTGGAAAATCCTGTAATCCCCATACTTTATTTAATACCCAAAATTCATAAGGATGCTGTAACTCCGCCTGGGAGACCGATTATCTCGGCTATTGGCAGTCTTTTTGAAACTACATCAAGATTTTTAGATAATTTTTTACAGGATTTTGTCAAAAAGCTGCCCTCCCACATACAAGACACTGGGGACTTTTGAAGAAACTACTTGAGATCATATGGAAAGAAGGGGATCTACTAATCACCCTAGACGTCTCCTCGCTCTATATGAGCATCGCCCACACTGATGGACTGAGGGCACTGAGACACTTTTTGGGCAATAGGCCCCTGGAACTGTACCAACACTCAGAGATGCTAATGAGAATGGCAGAGCTATGCCTGGAGAACAACCTATTCCAATATGGCAATGACACATTTAAACAACTCAAAGGGACGGCCAAGGGTACCTGCTTCGCCCCCAGCTATGCGAATCTTCACATGGACTGGTGGGAGGAGCAGGTACTCAGAACCACTTTCAGGACGGAGTGGGAGAATAACATCAAGTTGTGGGTCAGATTTATTGATGACCTGTTCATTATTTGGAGAGGGTCTTCTACTGATGCCAAAATGTTCATCGTGTCTCTGAATGTAAATGATCTTAACTTGAATTTTACTGACAACATTAGCTCTTCCTCTGTACACTTTTTAGATCTTGAGGTTTTTATTAATGAAGGATGTCTGCACACGCGTACTTTTAGAAAGCCCACTGCAGGAAACTCTGTTCTACACTGCTAACGTTTCCACCCCCAAAAGCTAAAACAAAGCATTCCTTACGCGGAGCAGTGCCGCATGAAAAGGAACTGTAGCGAGGCAAGTACATTAGCACAAGCCCAATCAGATCTGACTTTAAGATTCAAGGAACGGGGGTATAGTCAGGCTGTCCTTGATCAAGCTTTGACCAAAGTGAACAGTATGTCAAGACATGATATACTATTTGGGGAAAGCAGGAAGACTAGAGAGAACACCAAGCAGCAAGGGCAAGACATTAGGATGACAACCGGATACAATGCCTACCATGCTAGGGTGAGAGCCAGCATGAGTAGGCATTGGCACCTGGTTAGAGGGGATCCCATCCTAAAAGATGCAGTTCCTAGGAAACCACTCATCTCCTACAGAAGGGCTAGATCCATGCGGGAACAATTAGTCAACAACAGCCCAGAATTGATTGAAACAGGCAGTTGGCTTAAGGCCAATCCAGGCTTCAACAAATGTTTGAAGTGCAAAGCCTGTAAGCATGGGGTCAACAGAAAGGAACTACAGCTGCCGTTAACAACCAAACCTTCGAGGATTCCTAGGTTTTTGAATTGTAGGAGCGATCATGTGGTGTACGTGCTGCAATGCATGTGCCCCATGACATACGTGGGCAGCACCATCCATATGGCCCACGTTAGAATCCTCCAACACCTAAGAGCAGTTAGGAGCAAGGACCCAGCCTATCCAGTGGCTCGCCACATCAATGAAGTACACAAAGGTAGAATTGATGACTTATCGTACTTCGTTATTGACTCAGTACCTAAAAGAAGAAGAGGAGGCAATAGGGAGGTTGAGCTGAGAAAACTAGTGGTTGTATTGATGAGTGACTGCATGTATGAGTGACTGTATGGGTGAGTGAGTGGATGTGTGAGTAGACCTAGGAATCAGTGAGTGGGTATGTACTAACTGGCATTGAAGTGTCTATAGTTTTGAGAATGGTAGTCTGTATTTTAGAGTGGGTGTATGAAAGGTTATATTAGGGTATGAGTAGGTGCATCAGAGATTAAGTGGATGATGTCATCAGTGATGTCATTTGAGATGCCATCAGTGATGTCACTGACCATGTCATGAGTGTTGTAATATGTGACGTCATCAGCAGTGCATTGCGGGGCGTGCATTATAGTTAGCTCAGCTAACTATAACGGCTGAATTTCTCTGGTTTTATACGAGTGAAATGTCAGAATAACTATTACGTCCCTGAAATCAGTGAAATCTGAGTCTAACTATAAAGTCCCTGGAATCTTTGCTTTTTTCAGCGAATTTCTAGGTTTTTTAAACGTTAAGTAAGATGCCTATCACAATGGATGGTGGGGGGTTGGAGGCAGGGCCTGGCCTGGCATTGTGCTGCCCCCACCCAAGCTTGCTGCTCCTACCTCCCTTCCTCCTTGCCATCCATTGTCCAAGTCCATTCCCCTGCTCACTCATTACAGCGCTGTGTGGACGTTGTTCTGCCACTGGCCTACCCGCCTTCTCTGAACAGTTAGCTTGCTGCCCCATCCACTTTCTCCCTATCCGCTGTTGTATGAATCCATGCACTAGCCTCCTCCCTCCTGCCATGCATGGTCTGATGTGCTGCCATTGCCCTCCATTTAGCATGATGTCCCAGTCCACTCCTCCTGCCCTCCATTGCCCAATTCTATGCCCCATCATTGACCTCCTGTTTAGCCTCTGTGCTTAGCTTGCTTCCCCTACTCTACTGCCCCCTGCCACCTATGTCTGTGTGCATGCCCCTGCCCCATTCTTTTTGCTCACCATGTTCCATGGACCTGCCCCTCCTATCTACTCTGAGTGTTCTGTTGAGCTGCCACTCCCCTCCCTACTGCCTGGCATTGTCAGATGACTGTAAGCTGTCCCTGCCACCTCCACCCTACCTGTCCACGTTCCATGCCCCGATCCCCTTCCTCCTGTCCTCCATGGTCCATTTTACTGCCACACCCTTCTGCCCCCCCTGGTCTGTTGTGCTGCAACTGCTCCTCCTGCCTACCCCGCGTGGTCTGTTGTGAGGCCCCTTCCCCTGAACTCTCTTGTCTGTGCCCAGCTCCTACCCCTCCCTTCTATCCTCTATGGTCCTTTGTGCAAGCCCATGCCCCCTCCTTCTTGCCCATCATGGCCATTGTGCTGCCCCTACCCTCCCGCTTGCCATGCATGGTCTTCTGTGCTGCCAAGGCCACTCCCACCTTACCTGTGTGGTCAGCTAGCTGCCCCTGACCCCCTCCCACCTTCCCTTGATGGTCTGTGTGTATGCCATTATAGTCTCACTGTTGCCCTCCATGGTGTGTTGTGCTTCTAGTGCCTAGCCTGCCTGACCTCATGGTCAGCTTGCTGCTCCTGCCCTGCCCCATTGCCCCCTGCCCTCTGTTTTCCATGTGCAGACCCCTATTCCCTCCCTCCTGGCATGTCTGTTCCATTGTAATGCCCCTGATCCCTCCCTCCTGCCCTTTATGGTCCGTTATGCTGCAGATTTCGCTCCTGTCAGTCTATTATGGTCAGCTTGATGCCAATTGCCTCTTACCCCTCTGTTCTCTGTTGTCCATGTGCATGGTCCTGTACCCTCCCTATTGCTTTCTATGGATTGTTGTGCTGCACTGCCGTCCCGCATGCCCTGTGTGGTGTATTGTGCTGCTGTAA
>CAWUFW010034020.1:0-11574 GCA_963921515.1 Calotriton arnoldi
AGGGAGACACACCACCAGGGCTACACAACACATACACACCTAGGCCATCTGACTCATTGCCCACACTGGATGTTGCCAGGGAAGACGGTGCAATGCACAGACACCACACCCATTCCCAGTTGTAGTCAAGTAGCCCACAGGTGCAGTAAGCAAATGGCAGTCAAATGTGTGACCACAGACAACGCAGACATCACCAAGTGAAGCACAGGTTTATTACACAGTAGCAACATGCCGTAACCACTACAGATGCAAGGTAACCCCACCTGGTAGCGGGCACACAGTCAACAACTGTAGACAGAAGGAAGTCCATGGGTGTGGCGCACATCACCTGTAGGGACACAACAGCTACCAGCCTGGATGTGCAATCACGTTGTCGGTGGACACAGTTGACCAAACGAATCTGAAAGTACCCTGTGAAGGACAGAAATGACACACAGTCAAAAGCAATGGAGTACAGGACAGAACAGCAAAACTCATGCACAATACATGTTACAAGATACCCACCCAGAACCAAGTTAGCATGTCAACACTGTTGGGGAGTACAGCCCACCTGTCACCACACATCGCAACACACATCCAGTCAAGTAGCCCATGGACACACTCCAACAGCACCAGAGCACCACCCACACATCATGCCAACTCACATCATTCACATGACACCTCAGGATACCACATTCAGCTAAAGAAGCTGGTGATGAGCTGTGTGCGGACATCACCATCACCATCATCATCATCATCGTCACTGGCATCGTGGTCCAGGCCAGGATCCTCCACAGGTGGCGGATGTTGGTCATCGTCATCCTGGATGAGAGGCAACCCTTCCGCACTGCCAGGTTGTGGAGCATGCAGCAGACGATGATAATCTTGCACACTTTCGCAGGGGCATATGGGAGGGACCCTCCGGTCTTGTCCAGGCAGCGGAAGCGGCTCTTCAGGAGACCAAAGGTCCGCTCAATCACTCTCCTGGTCCGACCATGTGCCTCATTGTGGCGCATCTGGGCAGGTGTCACAGGGTTCCTGAGGGGTGTCAGCAACCACGGCATGTTGGGGTATCCCGAGTCATCCTACGGACAGACAAGTGCACATCAGCTGACTTGGAAAAGTGGGGCGGAATACCACAGATCAGATCACACACAGTCGGCACAAAGTCAGTACACACCGACAAGCCAGGCACGCTGGTTCTGCATCTGTGCCATCAACCTGGGGATGCGACTACTCCTCATCGCTGAAGGCATCGTGTGCTGAACCAGGGAAACGGGCACACACGTGTGTGATGAGTCATGTCTGCAAGACACACCACCAGTGCATTGACCGAGTGGTAGTGCTTGCGGTTCCTGTAGGCCTGCTCCTGGGCCTGTGGTGGCACCAAAGCCACATGTGTCCCATCAATGGAGCCAATGACATGCGGCATCCTCCCCAGGGCATAAAAGTCACTCTTCACGTCAGTGAGTCGTCGCAGTCTAGGGAAATAGATGTACCGGTTCAGGAAGAGCAACATTGCCGCCAAGAAATCGCGGAGCACACGGGCTGAACATGGTCTGTGACATCCCACCAGCAGACGCCACAGTATGTTGGAAGGTACCGGTGGCAAAGAAGTGTAGGGCTGCCATCACCTTCACCTTGGGGGTCAGCGCTGTAGGATACGGCCGGCCAGGCTGCAAATGTGGGGACAACTGCACTGCCAAATCCTCAATCAGCTGCCTGGTGAAGCGGGTACCGTCGGATGCTGTCCTTGCTCCACCATCGTTGCCAGGTCTGGGAATGGCCGATGGACAGCAGGAGCCCTGCAGTGCAGAGGAGAAGTAAGCAAGATCGTCAGTCACCCCACATATGCGGCATTGAACACACTCAAGATCCCAACATACATCATCATGAGGCACAACTACATGAAGTGTGCAGTACCGGAACGACATGTATGGTACATACATGGCCAACATCTGTCAACACGGTCCTACAGGTGGCACTCAATTTGTCCCAGGTTGGCCCATTGGATATCATGATGCTGTGTCACAGTCACCCCCAGTGACATGTGAGGACAGATGTGCCCCAGGCACCACAGCTCAACGACAGGCACATTCCCCAGGGACCCTGTAATGCCACATGGACACTGGCATCACCTGGAGTATCATGTGTACACCACAACAAAACAAACATGACCCCCACAGGTAGTGGCTACACTTGCCATGGCAGGAGAGCCATGGACGTCTGTGACACACACGCACAACATCAGAGTCCATGCACACACAACGTGGATGTGGAGACTGTCTCCCATTGTGCACATGAAATCAGAGACATTGTAAACACTACATGCACAAAGACTGTGGAGGGCCATCACTATTGTGCCACTGGGACACCCTGGCTCAAACATACCGTCCCACATGGGACTCACGGGGTATGTGACATGACATACACAAACACCACTGTGAAATGTGACCATGGCACATGCACAGATATGAACAGTTGCACATCACAGTGGTCACGTACACGTAACACCCAGGATCCTGTCCCCATTAACACGTGCACAGCCTGGGGTGGCTGCCCACAGGTGACACCCACAGGACAACATGTACACCAACATACACACAATAGGAAATGCAGCCTTACATGCCTTATGATAAGGTTTGGACAGGCTGTCGTGATGTAGGTGTGCCCCTCACTCCCTGGGAGCTATCTGTGGCTGGCATATGTCCATCTGAGACAGGCATGCTGACATATGCCAGTCACATGTACAGTGATGCGTTGAACAGCAATGGACCGACTGAGCCTCCGGCCGGCCCATTGCTTTCAATGTGTGCGGGTACGCGTTGTACCCCTGTGCGCGTTGTACTGCAATGGACCGATCGGTGCCTCCGGCCGGCCCATTGCATTCAATGTGTGCGGGTACGCGTTGTACCCCTGTGCGCGTTGTACTGCAATGGACCGATCGGTGCCTCCGGCCGGCCCATTGCATTCAATGTAAGCGGGTACGCCGCTGTACCCCTGTGCGCGTTGTACTGCAATGGACCGATCGGTGCCTCCGGCCGGCCCATTGCATTCAATGTGTGCGGGTACGCGTTGTACCCCTGTGCGCGTTGTACTGCAATGGACCGATCGGTGCCTCCGGCCGGCCCATTGCATTCAATGTGTGCGGGTACGCGTTGTACCCCTGTGCGCGTTGTACTGCAATGGACCGATCGGTGCGCTCCGGCCGGCCCATTGCTATTCAATGTGTGCGGGCACGCGTTGTACCCCTGTGCGCGTTGTACTGCAATGGACCGATCGGTGCGCACCCCATTGACAATGGGCTTGCCTGGCAACGGACGCTAGCCGAATATTCGAACGAGTCGGTTGCTGGAAAATCAGTTGGTCACCCACAACAATGTTGCAAAATCATGTATGTCATGAAGTTGAAATTTTGAAGGATGCTGTGGGCGTGTTTTGGTGCTGCTATTCCATGGATTGGCCAGATTCAGAAGATGCAAACGACTTGGACCTATCACTTTGGACACAAGGGACAGTATCTGCCTCTCCAGCACATATATATTGCTGCATGTTCCCCTGAGAGCCCACTTGCCTGCACTACATGCTCCAGGACGACATCTGCCACTGCACTGCTGCTGTCTCTGCCCCTCTGGACCCTGCAATGGCACGTACTGTGGAGAGAGCCCCAGCCTTCAGCCTTGAAGAGAACCAGGCCCTGCTGGACAGCCTACTTCCACAGTACAGCAAGCTGTATGGGACACCAGGGGAGCAGGTGAGTGTTCTGTGCACTGCCTTTCTGAATGTGCATTTTGTCTGACTAGCAAGGCTGAGAGTCAGCACACCACTGGCTAGCAGGCTCACTGAGTAGTTGTCACCCCCATAGTGTGTAGTGACTTGCACTGGACAGGTATGGTGCAGTGACAGTGCTTCTGAACAGGGTTTTACCCCCATGCTATGATACCATGTAGTGACTTCTGGAAAACTGTCCATGGGCAGCCGTGGCACTGCCTGGGTACACCATGTGCCCCTGTGATTGCGACATGTATATGCAACTGTGTCATGCACGGATATGTTGCATGTGTAGTAATGGCCTTATCACTTTGTCATCCTGACAGGCTTCTGCCCATCGGAAGCATGAGATATGGAAGGACATCGTCCGGGCTGTCCGGTCCGTGGGGGTCTACAAGCGCCGGATCCGCAACTGCCAAAAGAGGTGGCAGGACCTTCCGGGCTGGACCCGGAGGATTGCACGGGTCCAGCTGAAGCTGTCGCCTCCTCGCAGGAGGGGCGGAACACGGACCCTGACCCCCCACATGCTCAGGATCCTGGCGGTGGTCTTTCCAGACCTGGATGGGCAGCTGAAGGCCAGAGAGCAGCAAGGGGAGGGGTGAGTCAAAGACTGCACTGTGTACTCTGTCTAACATGTTATGTGCCCTCCTCGGGCCAGGTTGAACTGCCACAGTACAGCAGTCATGTTGTCCAGGAGCCATGTCCCTCTATTGTGCACTGCCCACTCCTCATCTGATACCCAGGTGTGGCCCTTACATGCAGGGGAATTCTGTCACTTAGGACTGTGTCCTTGCAGTTTGCTTGACTCAAGGTGGGAGACAGCATCTGTTTCCCTGACTCTGTGGTGGGCATCATGGGTGGGTCCATTGCTTACACAATGCCTGTATTCTGACATGTATTCAGCGTGTTACTTTGATCTGTGGTCCAATTGCTGAGCTGATCCACCACATGTGGCTGGGGTACCTGGCACACACCCATGCTGCGGGTGGGAACAATGTTTGGGCCCCAGGAGTATGTATATGACGTGTGTCACACATACTTAGCCAGCTGCCTACAGTCCAGGGCTCATCCCTCATTCATGTGGGGCTGGACAGTCATGCCTACTCCAGGCCATACAATACACTCTGTACTCCCACTCCCGTGTATCAGAGGACACATTGTGCACAGTGATTTGACCCCTCAGGTGTCTGCCTCTGTGTCAGTGTGCTGTGGATTAGTCGCCAGGACTGCTGTGGAGTTTCTTGGTAGGGGCTCAGCATGCCACTGGAGATGTGACCATAGGAGACGATACTTGTGTGACACATAGGTGTCTGATCAGCTGCCCATGCAGACTGGGGCATGTAAATGTGAAGTTCAGGCAGCTGTTCCCCATGCACAGCAGAGTGTGAGGGGCTCAGGTTCAGAGGGTAGTGTCACAGGTCTCCCATATGTCCAATAGGTATGACCTGGACAGATGAGGGTTAAGAGGATGTGTTGTGGGGGGATGTACATGTGCACTTGTGCAGCTCCAGGACTTGCATTCCCCATGACCTACTATTGTGACACAGTGCAGAGTGTTGACGAATCTGGTTGCAAAGTCATACATCACTGAGACAGTGATGTATGACTTTGCAGTCATGCCTCCGCCATGGCATGTGTCTACTGATTGGTGATCCTGCAGGGGAGTGACATGTGCTACATGCACACCATAGTGGCGCTGGCTATCAGGACATGGGTGCATCATGGTGTTCTGTCGCTGAATGCATCACATGCATTTCCTATTTGACTCTGGGCATCCCTTACATCCGTGAACCTGTACTGACTCAGTGGCAAGAGCTGTGATGTGTCCACACCGTGTCCTCTGCACTGTCCAACTACTGTGTACTTGGTGCATGTGTCAACACTGGGGTGTTGCAATCCAACAGACACCAGACAGATGGGTGCAAGGCCATGTGGGATGTGAGTGCCATGCTTGGCATCAGACTGACAATTGACTTCTCCTGTTCAATTAGGGCACTTTTAGCAATGTACAACTAATGATGCCAGGGCTTGCTCTGTAATGTGCTGTGCTCACAGTGGTGTGTGCGTTTGGTGCAGGTGACTGATGTCTGTCTGTTTCCCCATTGTTTGCAGATACATCCACGGCCACGGAAGGGGACAGCTCCACGGACCAGGAGGAGCCAGAGAGCCAGACTGGGTCAGCAGCCGAGGAGTGGTCGGAGGGACCCAGTGGCACGGAGGGCGAGGGGAGCCACACCGAGGAGTCCTCAGCAGCATCCACCTCAGCTGAGGACCAGAGCAACTCGGAGGATGACTCCCTTGTGGAGGCGGGTGTCAGCAGCCACCACACCCCAGCTAGTGTTGCTGTCCCCGCCACCACCAGCACCACCACCGCCCTCCCATCGGCTCCCATTCCCCAGGTCCGTGGAGGCTCCCATGTCCGGGAGCGTGTCTCCTTTGGGCCAGGCACCGCACCCCTGCCCCTGTGTCCCCTGCTGCCCTGAGTGAGGAGTCTGTGTACCTCCTTCGCCAGCTCCATGTAGGGCAGACAGCCATGCTGAGTGTCCTCCATGCGCACACCGCGCTGTTGACTCAGCTGGTGTCGTTCATGGAGGGCATCTCATCGGGCATGTCTGACCTACAGAGGGGCAATAGGTCCATGGACTCCTCCCTGACGGCAGCAGTGTCCCTCCTCAAACGGTCCCTCACCCCTCCTGCCTCTGCTCCATCCACACTCCCCAGCACCTTACCCATCCCAGGCACACACACACTGGCACAGGCACACACCAGCACACACACATCCAGCACACTGACACACACGCCAATGACAAAACGCACACGCACGCACATTCAGGGGACTGAAGCCAGACTCACAGGGGATGGGGCCCTGGAACACACACACGCATCCACATGCACTGCGCAGTCCTCAGTTCCCTCTCCCTCCAAAGCACCCTCCCTTGCCTCACCTGCAACCCCAAAGTCACAGCAGCTCTTCCTCTGTGACCTCGGCCTCTTCCCCACCGATGAAGCTGCTCCAGCATCCCGGGGGAAGAGGAAGCCCACCCACACGGAGCAGAGTGCCCTCGCCCCCGGACACCCTCCCCAGGCGCAGACGGACTGAGGCCCCCACCCGCAAGTCCCCCCGGAGTGCTAAGAGCAAGACCCCGCCACCACCCTGCAGCTCAGGCACAAGGTCTCCGTCCTCCATCCCTCAGGCCCCCACTGCACAGGTGCCCCCACCACACCCTGCCCCAGGTTCCCCCACCCACAGATATACCATCCCCAAGATGCTCCGGCCTTCTCCCCCTGCCACTTGCTCTCCCAGCACCACACCCCCGCTGCGCTTGTCTGTGCCACTGATGTGGTGAGGGTGTCCCCCCCTCTGTCCAACCCACCTTGCCTGTTCCCCATTCTCCTCCCCTGGAGGTAGGCACTGCAGTGGAGTCCACTACCGCCCTGTCTGACTTGGGCACTGCAGTGGCGGACCTGTCCACCCCATCTGCAGGGTCCACTGCAGTTGTGCCGGCACCCACGACATCTGTGTCATGCCCCCCAGTTGTGCCGGCACACACCATGTCAGACACCTCCACTGCAGTTGTCAGTGGCTCTCCTGCACCCACCACCCCTTCCCTGACTCCCCTGGTGAGCCCTGATCCTGTCCCTGCGGTGCCTGGCCTGCCCCCCGGTTGCCCCTCCTAGTGGATTGTCCCTGGTATTGTGCAGGCATGCGTAGGGTGACATCTGCCAGTGTCACCCTGTTTGAACTTTGACAATGGACTGGCCATTGGCCTTTGCTCTTTTTTCAGGACTTCGTTTGGCCTCAACACATATGCTGAATAAAGCAACTTTCTTTTCTCTAGTGCTCATGCTTCAGATGTACATGTTGTTGGTGCAGCTAACCATGCCCTTGCTGCAGTGATGGTGATATCTGGTCTCATGATTATGAAGTGTTACTGTGCAGGAACCCATGTGGTCCAGGGGGAATGTGTCCTATCATGTGGTGTATCCATGTCATCAATAGCAGCATCTGAGGGTGTCATGTGTTCAGTATTTGGCAATGGGTTTCCTACTTACATTGGCAATTTCATATCTGTGGCTTCCACCCCTGCACATCTGTTGTGCCTGCCATCGTTGCATTTGTCTACTTCCCTGACCGTGTTGCCATCTCCAGTGGACATGCAGGTTTGGGCATCAATGGGGAGGGACTCATCCGTGTAGTCAGTGCAACATTGCTATACAAGTGTGTTGGATCTGTGCTGATGATTCCGTTGGCACATCCATGACCAGGCTGATGTGATGGGAGCCCTCATTTGGTGCTAATTGTTGATTGTGTGACCAAGTGCTCAGCTGACATGATGGGGCCCTACTGAGGCAACATATGGCACAGCTTTCCCTCACACAGGAGTGGGAGTCCCCTCATGGCAGTGTGTACACGTGTGACATTGCCTGCACCCAAGGTGTGTGTTGTATGTGCATGTCTGTGTGTTCACTTCCATTCATCTGCGCATGCTGTGATCCCTAGTGTTGTACCTGTTTGTGATGCTTGCTGACTTGAGCTATGTTCCCCCAAAGTCTTCTCCCTGTGTTCTCTGTGATGTGGGTGCATGGCACATTACTGGTCATCAGGGTGTCACCCATAGGTGTGTTTGCTGTCAGGGCTGAGTTTGTGTGCAGACGCAGATGGGTCACAGTCAGGTTTCCCTTGGCACTTGTTGTTTGCCCCTGTCATGTGATTTCCAGTTTGTGTTATCTTTCAGTGATTGTGACATGTTGTGTGTGTGACTGCTGCCACTCCTCAGGGTCAGAGCTGCAATGTTGGAAGTTGTCTATGTGTGTTCTTTGTGGGTGACCTTGGCTTCTTCATTGGTGTGTGACTGTGGCTGGGATCCCATTGGTCGGTGTGGTATTGCCGTCATGTCCATGTACAGCGTAGTGTGCAGTGTGTCAGACATTCAGGAGTCTTGTTGAGTGTCCATGTGTGATGTGTTTCTACACCTTGGTTCCCACCCACCACCCTGGAATAGTCATGGGTGCATGTGCAATGTCACCAGTGCATGTGTACTTCACTGCTGCACATTGTTGGAGGTCGAGGGGTGTGGTGTTGAGTGTGTGCAGATGAGAGTTGTTGCCCGGCTAGGCCCCTGCCTCCATGTTGGCCTTGGCTTACTGGCCATGCTGATTGATTTGTGCTTGTGTAGGTGTGATGGTAGTTTGTTGCTCAGGACACCTGACTGTGGTTCATAGTGTGAACGACATTTAGCTTTGTCATCACAGTGGTATTTTTATTCAGCCCAGGGTCACCACATTGTGGGGGCCCTGGGGGTGGTGCTGTGGTGTGTCTGTGACTTGCTGTGTCAGTTGTTGTTCCTACGTGCCTGTGTGACATGTGTGTTTTGTGCTCCCTCTCACCTGACAATGCCTGCTTGCCCACATAGGGGATTTGGATCCATGAGTTACCTTAGTGTGGCAGTGTATGCACATCTGTATGATTGGTATTCAGCTCTCCTCATGTGTTGTGTGGTTGCCTGGGGACACTGGCACCCCCACCCCTCACCTGCTGTGTATGATGACAGTGTTGGTCTGCCTGTTTGTGTTTGTGCATCTGCACCACTGCATTGGCATATCTTGGGTGTGCCATTGGCTGTATGTTGTTTGGTGTGTTTCCCCTGCTGTCCCTGGGACTCCTAGGTCATCGGTCAGCACAGTGATCATGGTTTGTGTGTCCCATTGCTGCCATGGTATGGTATCTGTTCACCTCACATCTGCTGTCTCCACAGGGTATCTGCATTTGTGTGCCCATTGGTGCAAATATGTGGTTCTGCATTCTGATGGTCACTTCTGTCATTGTGTCATTGATGACTGTTGACGGTCTCAGCCCCCATGGGTGTTGTTTGTCTGCACATGGCCAAAGGAATGTTACATTTGCACTGCAGTATTTGGCTCCCCAATTTATGTTGCAATGGGACACATACACTACTTTGCCACAGATGAGTTTTTGGTTCTGTGAGCAGGAATGATCCATGCAGTTTGGCAGTTGCAGCTCTTTCTTTGTCAACAATTACCTTTTGGTCACTGTGATGATGAGGGTGTAGACCCCATTGCCACAATGGTCAAAATGTGCTTCAGCTATGGACCCCACACTTGCCTTTTGGTCACTGTGATGATGGGGGTTTAGACCCCATTGCCACAATGGTCAAAATGTGCTTCAGCTATGGACCCCACACTTACCTTTTGGTCACTGTGATGATGGGGGTTTAGGCCCCATTGCCACAATGGTCATGGGCTGCTTGTATTGTGGGTGCCACACACATATATGTGTGGCACATGTGCTAGGGGGTCACATTGTATGTTGAAAGTCATGTTCGGTGTTGTAGGCATTTGACACAGCCTACACACGCTTGTCATGGTGGTGGGGGATGTCTTAATCTTGCATTCCCTAGGTTGTGGTGTGCTTGTTGTGTCATGCATTGTCCATCCTATGAGTGGGGGTGGTAGTAGTGGTAGGCATCCAGCCCCCCTGGGTGAGGGTGGTAGTAGTGGTAGGCATCCTGCCCCCCTGGGTGAGGGTGGTAGTAGTGGTGGGCATCCTGCCCCCGTGGGTGAGGGTGGTAGTAGTGGTGGGCATCCTGCCCCCTGGCTAAGGGTGGTAGTAGTGGTAGGCATCCTGCCCCCTGGCTAAGGGTGGTAGTAGTGGTAGGCATCCTGCCCCCCCTGGGTGAGGGTGGTAGTAGTGGTAGGCATCCTGCCCCCCCTGGCTGAGGGTGGTAGTAGTGGTAGGCATCCTGCCCCCCCTGGCTAAGGGTGGTAGTAGTGGTAGGCATCCTGCCCCCCTGGCTAAGGGTGGTAGTAGTGGTAGGCATCCTGCCCCCCCTGGCTAAGGGTGGTAGTAGTGGTAGGCATCCAGCCCCCCGGCTGAGGGTGGTAGTAGTGGTAGGCATCCTGCCCCCTGGCTAAGGGTGGTAGTAGTGGTAGGCATCCTGCCACCCTGGCTGAGGGTGGTAGTAGTGGTAGGCATCCTGCCCCCCTGGCTAAGGGTGGTAGTAGTGGTAGGCATCCTGCCCCCCTGGCTAAGGGTGGTAGTAGTGGTAGGCATCCAGCCCCCCTGGGTGAGGGTGGTGTAGTGGTAGGCATCCAGCCCCCCTGGCTAAGGGTGGTAGTAGTGGTAGGCATCCTGCCCCCCTGGGCTGAGGGTGGTAGTAGTGGTAGGCATCCTGCCCCCTGGCTAAGGGTGGTAGCAGTGGTAGGCATCCTGCCACCCTGGCTAAGGGTGGTAGTAGTGGTAGGCATCCTGCCCCCCGTGGGTGAGGGTGGTAGTAGTGGTAGGCATCCTGCCCCCTGGCTAAGGGTGGTAGTAGTGGTAGGCATCCAGCCCCCCTGGCTGAGGGTGGTAGCAGTGGTAGGCATCCTGCCCCCCTGGCTAAGGGTGGTAGTAGTGGTAGGCATCCTGCCCCCCTGGCTAAGGGTGGTAGTAGTGGTAGGCATCCTGCCCCCTGGCTGAGGGTGGTAGTAGTGGTAGGCATCCTGCCCCCTGGCTAAGGGTGGTAGTAGTGGTAGGCATCCTGCCCCCTGGGTGAGGGTGGTAGTAGTGGTAGGCATCCTGCCCCCCTGGCTAAGGGTGTAGTAGTGGTAGGCATCCTGCCCCCCTGGCTAGAGGGTAGTAGTGGTAGGCATCCTGCCCCCCTGGCTAAGGGTGCAGTAGTGGTAGGCATCCTGCCCCCTGGCTAAGGGTGGTAGTAGGTAGGCATCCTGCCCCCCTGGGTTGAGGGTGGAGTAGTGGTAGGCATCCTGCCCCCTGGCTAAGGGTGGTAGTAGTGGTAGGCATCCTGCCCCCCTGGCTAAGGGTGG
>CAWUFW010034021.1:0-11574 GCA_963921515.1 Calotriton arnoldi
ACCCGGCTTCCCTGGGTGAGGTAACTCCAGCACTACAGTGCTCCTGTGGGTGTGGGCCCTAGAACTCACTTACCCTGCAAGTGACTTGCTTGTAGGTTCTCCCAAGTATCCTAAAACTCTTATTTCCAACCGCGACTTGCCCCATTGAAGTCAACGGGCGATCCGCGCCTGTGTATCTACACTGCACGCGTCCCCCGTGGGTCCTTACTTACCTGCCTTGGGTGGTTTCGTGAGGCCCCAGCACCTGAGGCCCTAGGCCTGTCTCCCTGCAAGTCGTTGTCCCTAAGTCTTTACTTAGTATATGGTCTCGTACGCCCTAGGGCCCCAGCCATTGTTGTGCTTAACTTATTGTGAAACGTTGATTTGTGCATATGTTTGTCTTCTAATCTCATAAAGAGATTAGTAGAGAGTTATTTAGAAATAAATACATATATATTTGATATATATACCTGTGTGGTGTCTTTTCATTTGGTGATTCAAGAGATTATATGGTAAAACAAGCTGCTTTACATTCCTCCGAGACTTAGCCTGAAGGCTGCTCTCCACAGCTACCACTAGATAGCTTTTAAAAGGTTGTCTTAAACCTATCTACCATAAGAGTCATTTGCCCTGGTGCAAGGTGTCCACTTTAATTAGTGAACAGCATATACCAGGCCAACTTCTCACACTCGCGTTAAATGCTAACTTTGGGATGGCTGCACGGAAACATGTCGTGTTTGGTGTCAAACATCTTGAATACTACCCCCACCAGTTCTGGCGGCGGGGTAGCATTCCACCCTTCTGAGAGGGAAAGACATGTACACACCGGTATGCCCGGTACTGACTTCTTCCCAAGCCCTGGCATCACAAAATGGATGCCGCTGCCACAGACACGAGTCTGGCCTCGCTGCTGACCGAACCTCCGGCAGGGGAGGCCTGGACAATGGGTCCTTGTCCCAGGGAGGTGTGACCACCTCCCCAGACAGGATAGTGTGTATTGGGGCTGGGCGGAGCACTCTCGGGTGCTTTGAAGTCCTGCACTGGGGGCACATTTGGTGTCCCTGTGCATACCCCAAGTTCAAACCGGATCAGGGGCTTCCAGCCCCTGCTTTGGCGCAATCTGACAAAGGGAAGGGCTGTAGCCACCCTCTGCCCTGACCCACCCATAGGTGGGACCACAGAGTAAGTCCAACCCTAAACTTAGTATAAGTATAGGACCCCAGTCCTTAGGACTTTAGATTATCCCTGGACGAAACTCTGACACAGAATCCTGGACCTTCGACGCTCTACTTAAAGATTAGAGGACAGAAGAATTTCCCTTGGGGTCAAGGAGTGACTCCTCTGTTGGCAGGCACCAAAGAAGCAATTGTCCGGTCTGCATCGCTGAAGCTCCTGCCGGACGCCAAAGTCTTTGCATCACCAGAGGTGGATTTCCAGACTTCCCGAGGCTGCTCCTGAGTCTCCAGCAAAGCTGAGGCCCGTAGCTGTCGTGGGTAACGTGGAACCGTGACCCTGGACACCGCACGCATTTGAGTGCATCCTCTTCTGGGTCTCCCACGAAGTCGTGCTTTGGGCTCCGAGTAGCCCCAGCCTCCAGCACCAAATGCACTGAAGATCACTGGCCTCCACTCCACGAGTGTCCCGTGAGCCAGCCCACGTGCACCGTCTCGCGAGGCTCCTTCGCGGTCGCTAGCCCATTGGCTAGTAGCCCTTCACGAAGGCCAATCTTTTTCTACTCTGAGCTCCTAGTTGCTCCAGGCTTGCCCTCACTTACCCTTGCTGGGTGAGTTCCTCAGACCTTGCTGGTCTGCACAATCGTCAATCTTCATCTTCACCGAGACTTGCCGTTGCCAAGGCTTGTTGGGTCCAATCCGGTCGCCAACACCTCAGCACTTGACAGAAATCGTGTACCAGCCCGAATCCTGCTCCTGGTTGCCGACAACACCTCCTGGACCTCGTGGCTGAAGAGTCAAGACGACCGTCAACCTACCTGAAGCACTCGACATCGGTGGCATCTGCTCGTCCGCTCTTCCTGGTCACTGGCTAGTGACCCAGACTCTGTCCCCTCTGCTTCAGGTTCTTTGGATCTCCGATCCACCCTTGGATCTCACCCCGGACACTTTTCACTTGGTGTGAGAAGTTGGCCTGGTATATGCTGTTCACTAATTAAAGTGGACACCTTGCACCAGGGCAAATCGACTCTATGGTAGATAGGTTTAAGACAACCTTAAAGAAAGCTATCCTAGTGGTAGCTGTGGAGAGCAGCCTTCAGGCTAAGTCTTGAAGGAATGTAAAGCAGCTTGTTTTACCATATAATCTCTTGAATCACCAAATGAAAAGACACCACACAGGTATATATATCAAATATATATGTATTTATTTCTAACTACCTCTCTACTAATCTCTTTATGAGATTAGAAGACAAACATATGCACAAATCAACGTTTCACAATAAGTTAAGCACAAAATATGGCTGGGGCCCTAGGGCGTACCAGACCATATACTAAAAAGGGACTTAGCAACAACGACTTGGAGGGAGGACAAGGCCTAGGGCCTTCAGAAGTGCTGGGGCCTCATGAAACCACCCAAGGCAGGTAAGTAAAGGACCCACACGGGGACGCGTGCAGTGTGGATACACAGGCGCGGATCGCCGTTAACTTCAATGGGGCAAGTCGCGGTTGGAAATTAGAGTTCTAGGAGACTTCGGGAGAACCTACAAGGAAGTCACTTACAGGGTAAGTAGTTCTAGGGCCCACACCCACAGGGGAGCACCGTAGTGCTGAGTTACTCACCCAGGGAAGCCGGTGCATAGGTGTCCTTGGTGTCGGGTCGCGGCGTCGCTTTCAATGGCGAACAAAGAAGACTTGCTGCCTTACGGGAGCTGAAGCAGGTGTCCGGTGGAATCCAAGCCTGGACTCTGAAGAAGGATGACCTGAAAGCAGAGGGGACAGTGTTCAAAGTCACTTGGCAGTGACTCGGGCAAGGAAGATGGATGCCCACCGTCGTCCGGTTGATTCAGGTCGGGTTGCGGGTGCCTTGACTCTTCAGCCACGAGGTCCAGGAGGCGCCGACGATGACCAGGAGCTGGATTCTGTGTCCCACAAAGTCTGCAGCTTACTGCGGTGTCGGCAACCTGATTGAGCCAACAAGCCTGGCAACAGCAAGTCTCGGGAGATGAAGGAAAGTCGATGGCACAGACCAGCAAGGTCTGAGGGACTCACCCAGCGAGGTTAAGTCAGGGCAGGCCTGGAGCAACCAGGGGAGCCCTTTGGTTTCTCTAAGAAGTCTTCTGGGGACCCACGAGCCGGCTGGGCGAGGGATCGCGAAGACACCTCGGGCGGAATCACTCCAACAGGGGCCCACGGTCCTCGAGATGGTGTAGGCCTCTGATCTTCGGAGGATTCCTGCTAGAGGTCGGGACCACACGTGGTCCAAAGCACAAGTTCGTGAACGTTGTGAAGGGGTTGCACTCTGACAATGGTGCACGGTACCCAGGGGTCGCGGTTCCTCGTCACTCGTGGGGTCCACTTGCCTCAGCTTCGCTGGGGACTCACGATGGACTTGGAGAAGTCAGGAAATCTACTTTTGGGCTGCAGGGACTTTGGACTCTGGCGGGAGCGGCGTAGTTTGCGACCGTCGTTGTCGTTTTTGGTGCCTGCTACAGCAGGAGTCACCCTGGACTCCAAGGAGATTCCACCTTCCTACATAACCCCCCAAACAAAGGGAGATAAGGCTAACCTTGACCAGTTGAGCCTTTATTGATTAAGTGGCCATATAAGGAAGCACCTGCACTAGCATGGTTGCCCCCTGTCTTATGGTCCCCTAAGCAATCCCTCACCCTAAGGGTATGAGAGGGTCTCCACCATGGGGAATCACTACCTCTGGTGTGCTTTGGTAAAGTACAAGGCTGGTGGGGTGTCTGAGTAGGGAAGTGAGGCCCTAGGAAGGTTGGCCTCAGCTTCCTCAGATCACTGGTCACCATGTATGCCTGTCTTTCCATGACTGAGTTGCACTTTGCTCTAAGGGTCAACCTTTGACTGCCTACAGCTGGGGGTTGGGTCCCTTTGGATGGAACACTGGAGGGACATGGCATGTTTGGAACCTTTTGGTTCCAGGTTTGCCCTTGCCTAACAGAGTCCTTCTGGGGGAGGTCCCTACATAAAGGTATGGGGGATCCCTCAGTGGGTTGAGGAATTTTCACCTGGCTAGGGCTACTAGACTGGGTGCCCCTAATCTGCTGATGGGGGTTCCTCTGGACAGGGGGCCCTGGGGGTCCACTGACCTCCTGACCTCTGCAGCCCTGGGCTGACTGAGGCAGGGTAGAGAGGGCAGGTTACCTGCTCCAGACTGGGTACCACCTTGAAGGGTCCTCTGCCATCAGGGGAGTGGCCAGGCCAGGCCTGACTACCTCTGTGGCAGTTCCTTCACTAGGGGTAGGGTCAGTTCCTGAGGAGGCTGACCCTTACCTACTGTCTGGAGGGAAGAAGACTTTTCTTCAACCCTGGTGCTCTCTTCTGGGGGAGAGTGGGCCATTCTTCCAGGCTCCATCTCTCCAAAATCTTGGGCTGGGGCTGTGGCCATCACAGCCCCACTAACCTTTACAGGGACACCCAACATCCTCAGATGGGTTTGGTGTTCAATTCCAGCCCAGGCTGAAATTTCCAGATCATTGCCCATCAGGCAATCTACAGGTAAGGTTGGGGACACTGCCACTCTTTTGGGCCTGTGACCCCTCCCAGCTGAGATTGACTATGGCCATGGGGTGATCTGTTCTGACACCATCAATGTTGGTCACCTGGTATTTAAACTCAGGTAAAAGCTGGTGAGGGGGACTAGTTTCCCTGCCACCATGGTGACACTAGCCCCTGTGTCCCTAAATGCCACAGCTTTCTGACCATTAATTATTGGCTCCAGTCTGTACCTGCCCAATGCTGTGGGACCCACGGTAAAGGTGGCAAATCCTATACCACCATCAGAATCTGAGGAGTCTGTTGAGGGGGTCCTGTCTAAACTAGGGCCCACCTCTGTTCCTCTTGCAAAAGCACCTAACTTTTGGGTGCACTACTCCCAACTGGAGGATTACTACTGGTAGTACCAGGAGGGGTGGTAGTAGTTGTTGGAGGAACATTTTCTTTATTGCCAATCCTGGGACAACTGGGATCAGATTTCCAGTGCCCAGGCTTTTTACAGACATGGCAATAGGGTTTCTTTTCAGGAGAGGAAGGAGTTTGGGACCCACCCCAGAAGAGGACTTTGGGGCCCTGTAGTGGACTTATCCTTAGATTTATCCCCACCTTTCTCTTGGGACTTGGTAGAATCTTTCTTGTGGTCACCACCCTGATTCTTAGGCCTTACCCTGGTTCTGACCCATTTGTCTGCCTTCTTTCCCAATTCTTGGGAGAGGTCAGATCAGAGTCCACCAGGTACTGGTGTAAAAGCTGGTTTTGACAATTATTAAGGATCTGTTCTCTCATCATTAGATTATAAAATCCTTTGAAATCAGTAACCCTACTGCCAACCAGCCAACCCTCCAGAGCCTTGGATGCACAATCTACAAAGTCTGTCCAGTCCTGAGTCTGTGCCTTCTGGGTATCTCTGAACTTCAACCTGTACTGCTCAGTGGTTAAGCCAAACCCATCTATCAGTGCACTCTTCAGGACCTCATAATCATCAGCATCCTCCTCTCTAACAGTGAGGAGCTTGTCTCTTCCTTTATCTGAAAAGGAGAGCCACAAGATTGCTGCCCACTGCTTTTGGGGACCTGCTGTACTCTACAGGCCCTCTCCATAGCAGTTATCCACTTGTGGATATCATCCCCACTCTGGTAGGGAGGAACAACCTTGCTCAGGTTCCTATGGTCAGGAATATATTCTCTGCCTCTAGGGACACTGTTGCTGCCACCAGGGAGTTCTAACCCCTCTTTCTAGAAGCTCTCTGGATCTCCAGGGCTTCCTATCCAGTGCCAACTGCTTGGTTCTGAGGGCCACTTTGGCTTCCTCATACTGGAGCAGTTTGCACCTTCTCTCAGAGGAGGTCTCTCTTAAGGAAAAGTATGAGCTCCTCTGCTGGACAAATTCTCTGCCTAGAGTGATAAGAGTGGTCAGATTCCCTGGAAGGGATCTGTGCCTCTCCTCCTCTCTGTCAGTTCTCTTAGGGAGAATTCCTCTGTCCTTTTCAGGCCCCTTGAAGCCTGGCCCTTCAATCACAGAGTCTTGGTCATTCTGATTTTCATCATCTGACCCAGATACTATGACTGACCCACCACTGATTCAGACCCTTTAGCTCCTAGAGCCAATCTAAGGTCATCTGCTGTCAGCAGATCTATCAGGTGTAGTGTTGAGGGACTCTGTCCTAGCTTCAGGTGTCTGTCAACACACATGGCTCTCAAGTCAGAGAAAGCCATGTCCTTATACTGAGGCTGAGTGGATCCACTGGGTCCACCCTTTAAGGACATTCTAGTGTTGTGCAGTGTTGTACTACCTACACTAGTTTGTGGCCTACTGATCCTAGCTTGAGCTGTGGAAAGGGTGTGCTATCCCTTGGCACACAGCTCTAAGTTCAGTAGAACTTATTGATACTAAGCTTGACTTTATATGTACCTTGAGTACCTATAATGGTTTTCAGTTAGTAATTCAAATAGAGATTTTCTGGTAAAACAATGGCAAGCTGGAATCCCACACGCTGCCCACCAATGTGAGAAGTTGGCCTGGTATATGCTGTTCACTAATTAAAGTGGACACCTTGCACCAGGGCAAATCGACTCTTATGGTAGATAGGTTTAAGACAACCTTTTAAAAAGCTATCCTAGTGGTAGCTGTGGAGAGCAGCCTTCAGGCTAAGTCTTGAAGGAATGTAAAGCAGCTTGTTTTACCATATAATCTCTTGAATCACCAAATGAAAAGACACCACACAGGTATATATATCAAATATATATGTATTTATTTCTAAATAACTCTCTACTAATCTCTTTATGAGATTAGAAGACAAACATATGCACAAATCAACGTTTCACAATAAGTTAAGCACAAAATATGGCTGGGGCCCTAGGGCGTACCAGACCATATACTAAAAAGGGACTTAGCAACAACGACTTGCAGGGAGACAAGGCCTAGGGCCTTCAGAAGTGCTGGGGCCTCACGAAACCACCCAAGGCAGGTAAGTAAAGGACCCACGGGGACGCGTGCAGTGTGGATACACAGGCGCGGATCGCCGTTAACTTCAATGGGGCAAGTCGCGGTTGGAAATTAAGAGTTCTAGGAGACTTCGGGAGAACCTACAAGCAAGTCACTTACAGGGTAAGTAGTTCTAGGGCCCACACCCACAGGAGCACCGTAGTGCTGGAGTTACCTCACCCAGGGAAGCCGGGTGCATAGGTGTCCTTTGGTGTCGGGTCGCGGCGTCGTTTTCAATGGCGAACAAAGAAGACTTGCTGCTTGCGGGAGCTGAAGAAGTGTCCGTGGAATCCAAGCCTGGATTCTGAAGAAGGATGACCTGAAAGCAGAGGGGACAGTGTTCAAAGTCACTTGGCAGTGACTCGGGGCAAGGAAGATGGATGCCCACCGTCGTCGGTTGATTCAGGTCGGTTGCAGGTGCCTTGACTCTTCAGCCACGAGGTCCAGGAGGCGTCGACGACGACCAGGAGCTGGATTCTGTGTGTCCACACGAAGTCTGCAGCTGACTGCGGTGTCGACAACTCGATTGGAGCCAACAAGCCTTGGCAACAGCAAGTCTCGGGGAGATGAAGAAAAGTCGATGGCACAGACCAGCAAGGTCTGAGGGACTCACCCAGCGAGGGTAAGTCAGGGCAGGCCTGGAGCAACCAGGGAGCCCTTTGGTTTCTTTAAGAAGTCTTCTGGGGACCCACGAGCCGGCTGGCAAGGGATCGCAAAGACACCTCGGGCGGAATCACTCAACAGGGGCCCACGGTCACTCGGGACGGTGTAGGCCTCTGATCTTCGGAGGGATTCCTGCTGGAGGTCGGGACCACACGTGGTCCAAAGCACAAGTTCGTGGAACGTTGTGAAGGGGTTGCACTCGACAATAGTGCACGGTACCCAGGGGTCGCGGTTCCTCGTCACTCGTGGGGTCCACTTGCCTCAGCTTCGCTGGGGACTCACGATGGCCTGGGAGAAGTCAGGAAATCCACTTCTTGGGCTGCAGGGACTTCGGACTCCGGCGGAGCGGCGTAGTCTTGCGACCGTCGTTGTCGTTTTTGGTGCCTGCCAAGCAGGGGAGTCACTCCTTGACTCCAAGGAGATTCTTCTGTCTTCCAAAGGTAGTGGAACGTCGAAGGGCCAGGATTCTTCTGTAGAGCGTCGTCCAGGGGTTATCTGACTATGCAAGTGGCAAGGTTCCCCTCTTATACTAAAAAGAGGGGATGGACTAGCTCTATGACCCCACCTATGGGAGGGTCAAGGGAGGGGTGGCTACACCCACTTCCCTTTGTCCAGTTTCGCGCCAGAGCAGGGGCAGGTAGCCCCTGAGCTGGTTTGAACTGGCATATGCACAGAGGAGCCTTCTGCTCCCCAGTGCAGGACTTCAAAGCACTCTAAGAGTGCACCCACCCAGCCCTAATACACTAAACCCTGTCTGGGAGGTGGTTACACCTCCCTGTGACAGGATGCCTATTGTTGGGCTTCCTCCACTGCGAGTTTCGGTCATCAGCAGGAGGGCAGCCCAGTGTTCTGTGACTGGTGGCATCCATTTTGTGATGCCAGGGCTCTTCAGGATTCTACCGCGTTTCCACAGCAGGTACATGTCTTATCCCTCTAGAAGGGTGGAATGCTACCCTGCCGCCAAGATTGGCGGGGGTAGTATTCCAAGATGTTTGACACCAAACACGACATGTTTTGATGCAGCCATTCCAAAGTTAGCATTTACCGCGAGGATATAATGCACTTAATAGTATATGGTTTAACCAGCATCCACAAACAGCACCAGAGAATAGACTCTGAGAGCTGCAGAGGGGCCCTGCTCAGGCAGAGGCACCCCTCACATAGAAGCCAAGCACCCTGCCCTCAGGATTGATAGGGCCTGCCTTAGGGGTGACTGATAGGTTTATATGTGTGTGCAGGAAGAGATATAGAAACCTATATCTCAGTGAGGGGTGCTAGCACCACCTCACCCAGGCTGCAGTAGCAGGCCTGTGGTGTCAGATTTAGTCTGCTTCCCAGGGTGGCATAATACATGCTGCAGCCCCTGGTAGGCCTGTGAAGTACCTATGCCCTTGGTACCTAAGGTACCATATACTAGGGACTCATAAGGCACCACAGTATCTCAATCACTAGTGCACCTAGAGTGCACTCCATGTCGTTTAGAGAGAGCAGATAGACTGGGGCCCTGAATAGCAGGGTCCCAGTCCAACTAAGTCATAAACCAGCAAAACACCAGGAAAAAAGTGGGGGCAACCATATAGTCAGATTCCCACCTTCCTACAGTCATCTGGCTCGCCAGCCCAGTCACTCTTGCAGCCAGATCAGCCACTCTCTACAATCGAGATCGAATCCACTCTCGGATCACCCGAAAGGCATCTCTCATGCACCCAGGCTTCCCTCGGGTCGCAGGCTCACACAAGCAGTCACTCCCGGTGCTCCCGTGGGTAGTAGACTCTAGAACGACCTCAGTTCTCCACAGGTGGTCTCTGCTCCAGAGTCCTGGTCTCTTAAGTCGTCCCGTCTCTTTAAATTCCAAACCGCGATCTTTCTCCCATAGAAGCTGTCTATGGCATGTCGCGGCTGTATAGTACCACTGCACGCGTCTCTCGTGGGTCCCCCTGTGTCACTACCTTGGGTGGTTCCTTGTGGTCCAAGTCACTTCTAGAGGCTCTAGGCCTTGTTTCTAGCTCAGTCAGTCGGTTCTTATACCGTCTTTATTGGTATGTGGTTCGGTACGCTCCTAGGGCCCAAACGTGTATTTGTGCTATTACTGTGTCTAAATAACTTATAACTTATGTATTTCGAACTCTAGCCTCATAAAGAGACCAGAGGTGTGTCTAGTAATAAATACACATATTTTGAATATATACCTGGTGTGGTGCTCTTTCATCTGGTCACTCAAGAGATTATAGACTGGGTAAAACAAGCTGCTTTACATTCCTTCAAGACTTAGCCTGAAGGCTGCTCTCCATAGCTACCACTCAGGATAGCTTTCAATAAAGGTTGTCTTTAACTCTATCTCCAATAAGGGGGTTGTTTGGACTGGTGCAAGGTGCCCATCTCTACTGAGTCGGTCAGTCATCTGCTCAGTCAGCCAGTCTCTCTCTCAGCCCGGTGGTCTCTCTCTGCAGTCAGTCTGCCTCTCGCTCTGTCGGTCAGCCTCTCCTCGGCCTGTCAGTCTGCATCTCAGTCAAGTCTCTCTGCAGTCTGTTGCTCTCTCTCAGACAGCCTCTGTTGCTTCTCTCAGTCAGTCTCTCTTGCCTGTCTGTCAGTGCCGCTCTCTGTCCAGTCAGTCTCTCTGCAGCTCTGTCGGTCTCTCTCTCTGTCAGTCAGTCTCTCTCAGTCTGGCAGTCTCTCTGCAGCCAGTCAGTCTCTGCTCCAGTTAGTCAGTACTCTCTCTCAGTCGCCTCTCTCCAGTCAGCCCTGTCTGCTCTCTCTGTCCGGGCAGTCTCTCTCTCAGTCAGTCAGTCTCTCTGCAGCCTGTCTCTGCAGTCTGTTCTGTCTCCCTCTGTCAGTCTCTCCATGTACCGTCTGTGCTCTCTCTCTGTCAGTCAGTCTTGCCTCTAGGTCTGTCAGTCGCTCTCTTCCCTGTTCTGCACGTCTGTTGCCTCTTTCTGCAGCTCAGTGCTCTCTCAATCTGTCCAGCCCCTGTGTAGGAAGGTAGGAATCTGCCTGTATGGTTGCCCCCACTTTTTTCTGGTGTTTGCACTGGTTTCTGGCTTTAAGCTGGGACTGGGGACCTCGGCCATTCAGGGCCCCAGCCTCTCTGCTCTCTCTAAACGACATGGAGTGCACTCTGGGTGCACTAGTGATTGGATACTGTGGTGCCTTATGAGTCCCCTGAGTATATGGTACCTTAGGTGCCCAGGGCATAGGCATTCACGGAGCCTACCAGGGGCTGCAGCATGTGTTATGCCACCCTGGGAAGCAGGGGTCTAAATCTGACCACCCAGGCCTGCTACTGCAGCCTGGGTGAGGTGGTGCTAGCGCACCCCTCACTGAGATATAGGTTTCCTATATCTCTCCTGCACACACATATAAAACCTACTCGGTCACCCTAAGGCTAGGCCCTATCAATCCTGGAGGGCAGGGTGCAAGCTGGCTTCTATGTGAGGGGGTGCCTCTGCCTGAGCAGGGCCCCTCTGCAGTTCTCAGGAGTCCATTCTCTGGTGCTGTTTGTGGATGCGGTTAGAAGCCATATACTACTTAAGTGCATTATATCCTCGCGGTAAATGCTAACTTTGAATGGCTGCATCAAAACATGTCGTGTTTGGTGTCAAACATCTTGGAACACTACCCCCCGGCCAATCTTGGCGGCGGCGGGGTAGCATTCCACCCTTCTAGGAGGAGAAGACATGTACCTGCTGTGGAAACGCGGTAGAATCCTAAAGAGCCCTGGCATCACAAAAATGGATGCCACCAGTCACGAGACACTGGGCTG